>LVTN01001528.1:0-25020 GCA_001649415.1 Musa itinerans
GTTTTTTTTAAAAGTTTTGATATTTTAACAAATAATTAATAAAAATGATTTTAGTACGAAAACTAAGTGTCAATCAAGAGTCAAAATTGGAAGATTAATTTTTTGAAATATAGAGTTTTTAGTCAGTTAAATAGTTTTGATTTTCTTTTTATTTAATTTTTGTATTCTTGTCAAGTATTACTATTAGAATTGAGACAACCTTTATTCATTTACTCATTCAATTATAATATGATATCTTCATTCACTCAAACTATATTTAAATTTTCTAACATATTTTACTCATTTTAATAACTTCCTTCAACCATCTAAACCAATATTTTTCTTTAATCAAATTTTATTCACAACATCATATTTTTTTAAATTAAATGCTTACTAAAGTTAAAAAAGGAAAATCTTAAAGAATGCTTCACCTTTTATATCTAGCAATCCTTAAATGCAAAAAAATAAAAAGGTTCTATATTTTGCTCATCACAAAAAGAGTGTTCTAGGGGAAATGAACTCTCTATTTACTTTCGCACTTAATTCCTTCCATGATCTCAAAAATAGATTCTTTCGCTACTTGCGACGGTAAGCTCACCTCCGGAGAGGAAGTGCGAGGTTGTCTCACCCTGCGGGTCCCGCAAAGGACCTGACGGCTTTCCAACCAGAAGGCAGGTAGGAGGACGGGTACGAAACACAGGGAGGCAAAAGTTTCACTCTCGAGCTACCGTCCGGCTCTGTCGAGTACTACAAAGCCGGAAGGATAAGATCCCACTCCCGCGCTATAAATAGGGCCGCCTCTTCGGCCTGGATTTCGCCGGCCGCTGCTCCTCTCCAGTTTCAGTCTCTCCGCCGCAGTTCCATGGTATCGATCCGAGCCCCCGGCCCCTTCGTCTGTTCTTTTTCTCTTTTTTTCCCCCTTCTTCCCAGTTTCGAATCAAGGTCACGGGGATTTGCACTTGTCGAACAAGTTCTGCTTCGCTCTAGGGTTTCAGTCTCTGAGCTGCGATCCTGGATGTTGATGTTTTTTCTGGTTCTTTTGTGTGTCTCTGTAGATCTGCTGATTGAATCTTGAATGGATTCGACGAATCAGTACCTCAAAGAATCGAAAACCTCGTACTTCCTCGTGATCTGTTTCGTCCTGGAGTTCATCTGAGCGACGGGCGCCTCCCGTTGTGCTTTCTCGAACGACATCTCCGTTGCGTCTGGCTTTTCGTCGATCGGTTGGGGGACGCCGCGGGGGAAGCGTCTGAAGTTAGGGTTCTCGACCGATGATGCCGTGCCTGAGGCCGGATCCGGCGGACGTGGACGCGGAGCCTTTCGAGGAGATCGATCCCTCCGGGCGGTACGGGCGGTACGGCGACGTGCTTGGCGTCGGCGCCGTGAAGCGGGTGTATCGGGGCTTCGACCAGGAGGAGGGGATCGAGGTGGCGTGGAACCAGGTCCGGCTACGTAGCTTCAGCGATGACAACCAGGTGCTGAACCGCATCTTCGGGGAGGTGCGGCTGCTTCGGGCGCTTCGGCATGAGAACATCATCTCGCTGCACGACGGGTGGATGGATGAGGACGGATGCGGCAGCACGCTCAATTTTGCCACCGAGTTCTGCAACTCCGGCAGCCTTCGGGAGTACCGGAAGCGGCACCGCCACGTCTCGCTCAAGGCCCTCAAGAAATGGTCACGCCAGATACTGAAGGGGTTGGACTACCTCCACAGCCACGAGCCGTGCGTCATCCACCGCGACCTTAATTGCTCCAACGTCTTCATCAATGGCAATGTTGGCCAGGCACGACATCGAACGCCACTCCTCCATTTCTACTCATGCATTAAAAGGTGCTGTTTTTATCTTGAAATCGTCCCTCTGTTCTTATGGCGTTGATAACCTGCAGGTAAAAATTGGGGATTTTGGGCTAGCGGCGCTGGTCGGGAAGAACCACGCTGCGCATTCCGTGCTGGGGACGCCGGAGTTCATGGCCCCGGAGATGTACGAGGAGGACTACACGGAGCTGGTCGACATCTACTCGTTCGGGATGTGTGTGCTGGAGATGGTGACCCGCGAGATCCCCTACGGCGAGTGCGACAACATCGCCAGGATCTACCGGAAGGTGACGGCCGGGGTGAGGCCGGCCGCCTTGGCCAAGGTCAAGGACCCTGAGGTGCAGGCCTTCATCGAGCGGTGCCTCGGCAAGCCGAGGGCTCGGCCCTCCGCCTCCCAACTCCTCACGGACCCGTTCTTCCAGGGCCTCGACGACGACGACGCTGCCGGCGGTGCCGATATCCCTATTACCTCCGGATTAATTGAGCTAACTTAACGCAAATGATCGTCGACTCCTTCCCTTTTAAGTGTAGATAGTAACTTCGTTCATTGGGAGTTCGAATATTTTACTCCTTTGATCTCATTTTTTCACACTGATTTAGAGAATTGTTGTTATTTACGTTGTTTTTATCAATCATTTTTTAGATCACAATTGTTGATGATTCAATTTTTTTTTTACATAACGTTACATAATCAAATATGTCAACCTAAAGTTTTAGACTTCCATAATTATTTATTTCTCATAAGTTTAATTTTAATATATAAATACATTCAAGACATAAAAACTTTCATATTAATTAGTTACGATAAATTAATTACCAGTTAATACCTTAATTTATATTAATATTTTCTAAAAATTCATTATGAACCTAAAATTAAGAGTATGTTAACTTAAATAAGCATATATATATACATATATATATATATATACATATATATATATACATATACATATATATATATACATATACATATATATATACATATATATATACATATATATATATATACATAGAGAGAGAGAGAGAGAGAGCTTTTTGCTTACGATGTTTCTGAATCTTGTTACATATTTTATTTTAGTAACCAAGAAAATTTGTGAGTGTATTGATAAACATTATAACTAAAGTTTAATTACTTGAAATCTCTATGAATCTTAATTATGAGTCCCATCACAAGGTATGAATTATTGCAAAATGATTTATTTAGGATTTTGAATGATTTTAAATGAAATTAAATCTTCATTTTTCAATTTAATCTTACATTTTTAGGAACTTATGTTCAAAAAAAGTTTTATAATATTTATTTATATATTAAATAATAATAACCAAATATGATAGATTTTGACCCTATTGAAAACTATAATTAGCTTAAATTCCTAATTATCAACTTTAGGTTTTGTTATTTTATAACAAACATTTGTATGAGATATATCGTTTTAGATAAAAATCAAGAATGTTTTGACATATTCTATAATAAATAATAATAATAATATCTTATTTTTTTAGATTGTCTTAAATTTAGATATGTTTATCGTATAAAAATTGATGTGATGGATATCAATGATGTCTTGATTAGTCTAACTTGATTCAATTTCATGTATGCAAAAAGGTCGATAATATGGCTAAAGGTGACTTGGGTAATCGTTTGATGGTTGATCAGGACTCTAATGCTTTTTTTGGTGTGGTCGACTTACACAAAGATCGAGATCATATGTGTTTCTCAACATAGTCCCTTTGATTCTCAAGTTAATCATGAAACAAAATGACAGTTTCTAGTAAGTAATCACTAACCTCGATTAGTATGATATAATGGGTTTTTTATGGTTGATTTAACTATAGAAAATATTATGATGTATGGGAAATAATATTCTAGGCATTTGTCCCTTGTCCTCCTTGTGTTGATTGATCTACCATGTGCTAAGCCTTAATTGGACAAATATCTCCCTTGAAGGCATGCTTTGAAACCTCTCTTAAGGGATATAGAAGTATGACCATGGAATGGCTAAAAACGTTGGTCATCAATGCATCGAGCAACCTCTCATGCTTAATCTATGGTGGGTACATTGAGCGAGATGATATTGGCCAAATTGTTATAATATTATCGAGGAGCTTATGTTAGGCGATGATGTATCTTGACAGATTGACCAATCCATCGATTTGGACAATGGAGAGTGGAAACTCATTATTACTAAATTTGTTATAAAGATGCCAAGAGGCCCACATATCACGCAATCGAAGATTGTTACTTATATGCTTTTGCATTATTGTCAAACAAAGCGGGGTCGTGGTGGAGGTTGGGTCTCAACCGACTTGCTACATCGCTGTTAAGATGCACACTTAGGGCTATGATGGAGGTTGGGTCTCAATTGATCTATCACATTATCACCTACTTGATCAACCATAAGGACATATCATCTATCACTACCTAACCTGCTACAATGTGGGGGGATGCTTATGTCAGGCGATGGATGGAGGATGTGGTTGATCTATTATACGGATATCAAAGTGCCCACTTGGGGTGATGGACGGTTGATTTGCTACAAGGTCGTTGAGACACTCACTTTAGGCAATAGATGGAGGCTGTCTCAGTTGATTTAGCACACTATCACTCGATCTACTATAAGGACTTATCACCTAGCATGGTTTGACCTACTACAAAACGGTGAGATGCCCATGTCGGGTGACGGAAGAAGTCGAGATGCTCATATCTTATTTTCACCCGATTTGCTTTAAACATGTTGAGATGCCCACATCAAGAAGTAAAAACTTACGGTCATCCAATTTGCCTTAAACATACTAGGATCCCAAGTCAAGTAATATAAAATTGCCTCTACCCAACTTATTATAGTGAAGCATGAGATTTGTTATAGTGAAGCATAAGATAATCAATGGCGTTGCATGAGAATGTTGTGATCATCATTTGAGTTGTATTTTAGACGCAGCTTGTGCTATTAAAAATACTTATATCTACTATTGGATATTAAAATACTTTTTAACCGTAAAGGATGTATTAGACACTTATGATATTTTTATTTACAAAAGATGTATTATGCGTAGAAGGTGCTTACATCCGTAAAGTATGCATCGAAAATCAAGATGCTTTTTGTTTACAAAGGATACGTCATACACTTTAGATGTATTTACTTGTGAAAGATTCTTTGTGCATAAAAAACGTTTATAGTCACGAAGGGCGTGTTCGAAATTGAGATACTTAAGTCATGCATAAAATATTTCCTTAACATTTGTCTAATATCCTTGCTGACTAGGCAGTTATGTATTAGGCTTTAGGGAAGATATTTCTTCTATAAAAAATGATAATAAATAATAGTAAATATCATGTAGTTTAAATCATCTCTGCAAGTATATCTCTCTTAAACCAGCATCTCATTGTTTAAAATACTCATTTAAAATTTAAAATTAAGATTAAACTTAATTCTAAAGCTTAACTTCTAAAAGACGAGACAAATCTGAACACAACAATGTCCTATCACCTTACATATCGACTCCTTAAATGAGCAAATTCCTTCTTTGTAGACCCATGAACGAACACATTAATGGATTCGTGATCAAACTTGTTTCGTAATTAGGAACTTATAAGTTAACATATTATTTTTCATAAATAGGTTTATAAATTGATCATACGTTGTCTATTTTAAAATAAAAATTCATTAATAATTAATCAATTATAAAAAGTAAAATAAATACAAGTCAAACTTATTTTTATAATTAATTATTATATACAAAAATAATTAATTATTATAAAAAATAAGAAGTATAAATCAATACGTCTCTCATTTTACTGGTAAAACCTTTGACCGTTGATCGTCACTCTCACCCTTTTTCTTCATACGGTCTTCGGTGATATCACACCATCCCGAAGTGGGTCCCAATGGCCAACTATTAATCCAACGGCCCTATTATTAGCGGCAGCTTGGCCCACCACTAGGTCCAATCAACCGAGAGGTACGCGAGTGTCGTAACTCACAGCCTCGTACACAAAGTAACTACTAAATTCGCTAGACGTATCTGCTGTCCCGTCCTGGCCATGTGGCCAAACATACTTACTCGTCTGTCTATTGAGTTCAATTCTTGGGTCCCATAAGTCTGCCAATGGAAGCTTGGATCTACGAGTACGGTCACTCGGATCACGCACAAGATCTGCAACAGACTGTCGTTAGAGCTAACACCCGCGTAGAAGTCTTATGCGGTCTCTTGATCGCTTCGGCTACATCTTCATTTAAGAAGAGAGTCACGGAGCGGAAGAAGGATCGCAGGGGGAAGACGCGTTCTAGGCTTCCGGGTGCGGCTATCTGTATGCAGCAGAAGGGGAGGGTTCACGATCGTCGATCCCGGAGCTTCTCCAGATCTCGCATCGCCATCGAGGGATCGTAGCCATTTCCAGTTCCGTGGTACTTTGAGAAGCAAGATCCAAGAAAACAATGGCTTCCTTCGCTGAGACTGTTGTCCATGGTAAGATGAAAGATCCGTCTTCGCTTTTATCGATTGATGTTTCTCAAACTCTTGTTCCTTGTTGTCGCCTCTTCCTTCGAAATAATGGCTTCTGCTGGTAACGGTGTCATTCATGGTGAGATCTCATTGTGATTCGAGTTGATCTGGATTCTGACCATGAGTGGCAGGGGAAGAGGAGCGGGAGGTGCAGAAGAGCTACTGGATGGAGCACTCCAGGGACCTGACCGTGGAGGCTATGATGCTCGACTCTCGTGCCTCTGAGCTCGACAAGGAAGAGAGGCCTGAGGTATCATATCCGTCGAACTGTTTGTTATGTCGTGTTGACACTCTGAAGCCCTTGGATGAAATTTGTGACAGGATTTGATTGTTCTAAACGAATGATGGTTTTGCAATGGTCTTTTTCTTTTATCTTCCTTTGTGCTTTGCTCAACAGTCTTGTTGCTAGCAGATGATATGATCTGGATCAGTATTGACAAATCCAGAACTTAGAATCTGGATGGATAGATCTGGATCGAGAACGGTAGAATCACAAACATTGACTGTGTCTTCTATTATTTTATTCTCACCATTGTGGTCCACAGGTTTTACTGTCAACACGAGTTTAGCTATGGAGTGTTTCTTTTGATCTAGATCGAGATTGTGAATGCTTCATATGGAATTTTTCTTTTGATCTTTAGAACTGACTGTCAATTTGGGTTGATACTCTAAACCTGATCCTTTAGCGAATCAACTGTAGACACAAGAGGATCTTGTATCAAAATATAAAAGGCTATCTGGCACTCGAAGCCGTTTAAGTCCTTCAAAGTTCCGAAATATTTAAGCTGGAATATTGAGCAACTTTAACCCTTCATCTCAAAGGTACAACTGATTTAGAGAACAAAACTGTTCCTTTCTGATTGAGTTATTCTCCCACGTTACAATGCAGAAATGTTACATCTAAAGATCCCAATTGTAACCATTTGTTAAATGCTTCTGTTAGCATTTAAATGAAAATATTAAACTTTGATTGCCACAGACCTTTATTTGCAGAGTGCCATTTGTAAGCTCTTAGCAACAAATAATTGCTCTCTCTTCATGAATGATAGACTTTGTGATAAAAGGAGCATTTAGAGTTTAGACCATAAGAAATGTTACCAATTTGTAGGTCCTTTCTTTACTTCCACCTTACAAGGGGAAATCAGTCTTGGAGCTTGGAGCTGGTATCGGACGTTTTACTAGTGAACTTGCAAAGGAAGCTGGTCATGTTCTGGCTTTGGACTTCATTGAAAGTGTGATTAAGAAGGTATTGTTGGCAATGTTTTCTGAAAAAAAAAAAGTTGGCTCATGTGCCCCAAACACCATGCAAGTTGAGAATCTTCTCATGGCATTTGTTATTTATTGTTTTGTTCCATCTTGTGTATTGCAGAATGAAAGTTTGAATGGACACTATAAGAATACAAGCTTTATGTGTGCTGATGTCACATCTCCAGACTTGACCATTGAAGCAGATTCTGTTGATCTGATATTTTCAAATTGGTTACTAATGTATCTCTCTGATAAAGAGGTAATCTTGCCTTTGTGAAAATTTTGTTTCTTCTGATTTCAGTTATCAGTTATTGGAAGTTTAATTATCTTTTCCAAATTCAAACCAGTTACTTACAGAGAAATGGGTACATGCGTCTAAGTTGTTTATATTTTGTCCTCTGAAAGTTCTTTAAATTTGTACTTTTCTGTTCTTTCGTCACTGTTGCTGATGACACTGGAGCGTTCATGTATATTTGTCAAGTTTTATAATGTGATCCTATACTATGTTTATCAGCTTCCCTTGTCAAATGTATGTCTGCATATCCTTAGCGTGGCACATAGTCACATACTGATCCTATGCTGTGTATTAACTTCCCTTTTCAAAAGTATCTCTGCACATCCTTAGCATGGCACGCACCCCATACATGTTGACATGTATTCAGGTAGGCTGGTATGACACGTTTTTGTACTGTACGTATGGGAGTTTGATATGACAACTACTCATTTGCAAAATAATCAACTGGACAAGGTATGGGAGTTTGATATGACTACTCATTTGCAAAATAATCAACTGGACAATGTTATAGGTTTATATAAATAAGTGTGCTAATGCAATCAGATTAGCACATGACTAACCAATATTTATTTCTTGGTTTGACCAGATTGCTAGAATGTAAGTTTATCAATTATTGTCTAGGCAATGAAATTGCTGATTCTAGAAAGACAATCTGTTGAGATCTGTCATATTAACTAATTTCCTTCAAAAGTGAATCTGTAATTATAATTGAGCATTCTGATGGAATTTTATGCTCATTAGATGACCATTTACTTTTTTAGCATTTTTAGATATGTCTTCAATAATCCTTTTTTGTGTTCAGTGTTTTTTAAGGACATTGCACTTATCTCTGAATGTTGATATTTTCTTGCTCATTTTTCCTCATGACATAACTTTATTTTGTTAAGGTGGAAAAACTGGTTGAAAGGATGGTAAAATGGGTGAAAGTTGGTGGGTATATCTTTTTTAGAGAATCTTGTTTCCATCAATCTGGTGACTCCAAAAGGAAAGTCAATCCAACACATTACCGGGAGCCAAGATTTTACACAAAGGTGATGCAGCTAGTGTTGTATCTGTACATCAAGATATTCTGACCTTGCTTACTGTACTCTGTTTGCAAAATATGGTCTTTATGTTTGTTCTCATACAAAGTGTTGGTTATCCATATAATTTAAATTAAATAGGCCTGTTGAAGCCACTAGAGCAAACTGATCAAAATAGACCCATTGGAAACGTACTGAGTGAAACTACTTCAAAGGACATTTGCTTAACTGTGTCAAAATGCATAATAGTTTTCATGAAATTGTGTAAATTATCACCTAGAAGTTCTATTTTTAATCTTTATCCTCATCATCTCTCCACACCTCCAACTTTCTTAGTTGAGCTTCCTTCTTTTTCTTATATAATGAAGAACTTTTCTCATCTCATAGTGGGTCTAGGTCTTCTTCACATATCTACATCAAGCATCAATGAATAGCTTACTCCAATATGTACATGTAGATCACTAGCTGAGTTCAGATGTATGCTTGCGGGCCTTGTGCCATCAATTATGCTGTATAATGTAATGGATTCATATTACTCTAGTCTTAGACTTAAAACTTAATGCAGGTATTTAAAGAGTGCCATACATATGATGACCAAGGAAACTCATTTGAACTCTCTCTTATTACATATAAGTGCATTGCAGCTTATGTGAAGAACAAGAAAAATCAAAATCAGGTAATCCTTCATTGTTTACTCTTCTAATTTGTTTAGGGGGCTTCTCTATCAATTGTTTCTAACATGTTTTTCCGAAAAACCTGCAGATCTGTTGGATATGGCGAAAAAATAAATCAGACTATGGAAGGGGTTTCCAACGTTTCTTGGACAATGTACAATACAAAAGCAATGGGATTCTACGCTATGAGCGTGTCTTTGGAGATGGTTTTGTGAGCACTGGAGGAATTGGTATGTACACATATTGTGTTATGACTTTTAATGTGATTTATGAATGGTTTATTAAAGTCAAATTTGCTTAAATTTATGCCACGTTCTTTTTTATCACATCTATTGGTTTCTTATATCTTGTCTGAAGTCTTACAAAGAAAAGTTGCCTCAAAATTCAAAAAGAACTGATTGGTTTACCATTATGGAAACGATAAATATGTTTCTAAAAACCAGTTTATCAGCTTTGTGGTTCGGGAACTTCTGTGTTGTTATTTGTTTATTATTGTTTTCTTTTGATGAAATATTAGTGATTGACAATAGATATATCTAATGAACATTTATTTGACTTTTTTAAGTCAATGCCGTAGAAAGCTTATGCAAGCATCTATTTCATATCATCCGTATATGATATTAGGATGATAGTACAGCTGATCTGGATGCAGTTGTATCAGCAACCCTGTTTTTCCCAGAATGCCGTAGAAAGCTTATGCATAACTAGCATCTATTTCATATCATTCGTATATGATATTAGGATGATAGTACAGCTGATCTGGATGCAGTTGTATCAGCAACCCTGTTTTTCCCAGATGAAATTAAGAAGCCTCCTTTATATTAAGTTAATCCTGCAACACTTAATTGTTTTAGATAACCTTCAGCATGACTGACTATCTCACAATTCTCACTTCAAAATTAGCTGCATTATACAAGGATGTGGCAGGTTGTTTTTCCTTCTGAGTCGTCATTTTTCTCTCTTCTTTTAGCTCATATTCATAACACAAACTTTCTCATTTTGGGCCAATAAAGCATAACAGATAAGAATGATGGATTTCTTTGACTAAACATAATTTGTTTAATGAATTTACTTAAATATATGAGAGTATCTTTTTTCCCATCTTATTTCATGTACTGTATTCTATATGCCTTTGTGTTGCTTAATTAACCTTCATCATCAGAGACTACAAAGGAGTTTGTGGCAAAGCTTGAACTTAAGCCTGGACAGAAGGTACTTGATGTTGGATGTGGTATCGGGGGTGGTGACTTTTATATGGCTGAAAACTTTGATGTCGATGTGGTTGGGATAGATCTTTCAATAAATATGGTGTCTTTTGCTCTTGAACGTGCAATTGGACGCAAGTGCTCTGTAGAGTTTGAGGTTGCTGACTGCACAAAGAAAACATATCCAGAGAACACATTTGATGTTATATACAGCCGCGACACTATCCTTCATATACAGGTATGCTCTTCTCATTGGATTTTCTGTTAGATTTATTTTAGTGGATACTGCTGTGCTGAGGACATATGAAGATAGATATAGTAAACAAAAGAGAGAAATGAAAAACATACTAATTGAAATACATAACAACAAAAATTTAAGAATTTTCCTTTGTTTTTTCTGTTTGCCCTCTTATTCTTAATTTTTTTTGTTCGTTATAAATTGTTATCCGTCAAGGTTTACGACTCCAAGAAAACTTGGCAACCATTTGCTCTTCTGTCAAGAAAAAAATATTTCTTTTTAGGAAGAATTCTATGCTGAAAGGTCTAAAATAATTAAGCTGCAAGTTTTCTTGTTAGCAGACAAATAAGATGAACACTACAACAAATAAATCTTTTGACATTTAGCACTGATATGGTCCACATTAGACTGGAGCTCTTATAGCAGCCATGATGATCTGGATAAGCTTACACAATTGTGGACTCCAAAAGGCCTCTCTGGGAGAGAAATTATCTTTGAATCTTTATTAGGCTTTGACTCTCCAACCATCCAACAGATGTTGGTTGCAGGACTAAATGTAACCTTATCAAACATCGTCATGCAAGATTACCACTCAGGCAACTAAAACTCAGATCATGAAATCTACATGTTGTCTTCTTGCTAAACTGATATCCTTTTTGCTAGTTCACATTTATGTTTATTCATGATGATTATGGCTCTTTCTTTTTCAGGACAAACCAACATTGTTTAGGAGCTTTTTTAAGTGGTTGAAACCAGGAGGCAAGCTTCTTATTAGTGATTACTGCAAAAAATCAGGAGCACCATCCGAGGATTTTGCAGTATATATTAAGCAAAGAGGATATGATCTTCATGATGTTGATGCTTATGGGCAGGCTAGTTTCTACACTCATTATCAGTTGCATGCTTTGACATACTCAAGGACAGAAGTAATGAATGCTAATTTTCTTATCAGATGCTAAAGAATGCCGGATTTAATAAGGTCATTGCAGAAGATAGGACTAATCAGGTATGTGTTCGCTTATGTATTGTAATGTCCATAGACGGATTCACGGGTTATAGTTTAAAGACCAACACAGAAAATTAGGCATAAAACTAATTGACATTTCTTTCCTTTACAGTTTTTAGAGGTTCTGCAAAGGGAATTGGATGCTGTTGAGATGGACAAGGAAGGATTCATACGTGATTTCTCACAGGTAATCTGATTTGTATATTTTTCCATTTATAATCATTAAACAAATGTTAATACCGATAACATTGATAAGCAGGAAGATTACGACGAAATTGTGAATGGTTGGAAGGCAAAGCTGAAGAGAAGTTCCGTTGGTGAGCAGAGGTGGAGCCTTTTCGTTGCCCAAAAGAAATGAACTGGAATCATATGCAAAATGCTTAAGTTGTGCCAGCTTCGTTTGACTCTGTTCATGACGAATGCTTTATGTTTACCTTGTTGAACTTTATTTCATATCTATGTTTGAATTCTGGATTCAGTTTGTCCTGAGACTGGATACTGTTACTATTTTGAAGCATGCTTGCTTACGAATATTTCTAATTTACTACAATGCCTCATGATATTTTCTTCATGTTTTTATATTTCCAAACATGTTTTTGGGTCATCTCTTAGTTTCTCCTCGTATCTCATACTTCAAAGCTTACAAATTCTAAGGCCTTGGCAATTTTGGCACTGTCAACCGACAACCAAGAGAAAATATGTCACTAGTGTTAACACCTCTTTCTTTTGTTAACATAATAATTGTAATTATAATTAATTTTTGGATGAACGATCCTATCTCCTAACTTCTTCAAAACCAAATTTCCTAGCACAATAACACGCCCGAAAAATCATCCTATGATCATTAGCAAAAACAACATGAACAAGCTTTGTTCTTCTCCAGAGTACGAGCATAAGCAACGCACTCCGCTTGAAACAAGAAACTCATGTGAAGAGAAAAGAAGGTTTTTTTTTCTTTTTTTCTTTTTTGGAGGCCTAATTCAGAGATTACGATCATAAGCAACGCACTCCGCTTCATACTATACGATTTCAAACAAGAAACTCATGTGAAGAGAAAATAAGGTTTTTTTTCTTTTTTGGAGGCCTAATTCAGAGACTTGTAAGTAAACTCAATCATGGTCGATCACAAGAGACGAGCTCGTGTTGGAGAGAGAGATGTGAGAGCTCGTGTTGGCGGGCGTCCTCGCCTTCGCGAGCTTCTCCTGCTCGAGCTTGGCCTTGGCCCTCTCCTTCCGCTTCTCCTAGACTGCCTGCAGCCCGAAATGCATCTCAATCGCGCCCGGTTGGACGACGGCGGCGGTGCCAACGCGCCCCTCCGCACCTTCGTATAGGTGAAGGCGGGCGCCAAGGAGGGTGCGGCGGTGATCGGGCGGGGCAGGGACGCCTTACGGTAGCGAACGAGCCAAGGCCATTTCATTTTGGGTCTGTAATTGGGCCGTAAAGTGCCATGTTACTGTAATCCCAAATGGGTAATTACGGGTCATAAGAGGCTAACTTGGGTCGTATTGGGAAATTTGATCTTGTATGGGAGTTTGGCGATTTTGGCTCATCTATGTAATATATATATATATATCTTATAACAATATTACTCGTTCGGAAAATAGTATTTATTTGGTTGGGAAGAGGAGAAGGGGGAAGAAGCGTCGGATCTAAGAGGAGCAATATGGACGAAGCGTTGACAGCAGCGGCCTCCGCTCCCCCGCCCCCACCTCTTGCCGCTGTCAATCGCCCGCTGTTCTCCGCCGTCCTCGCCTTCGCCGTTGCCCAATTCCTCAAGCTCTTCACCACCTGGTGCGTCCTTTCTTCCCTCTTTCTTTATGTCTTCGGATGATGAGAATATGCCCTTGTTTTACTGCTCTGCGTATTTCATGCCTATTAATCAAGGATCGGACAAAAAGAGTTGATCTTTTGACGTTGATGGTTCGTGGATTTCTGGTGCACCTTTTGCATTATGTGTTTGTTGTTCTTGTCGAGGATTTATGTGTAGAAATTGTTGGTACTTCTTTTATTTTGCTTGTTTATATTTGGAACTGATTGGTCTTAGGATAACCTTGACAAGAAGTCAGCTATCTAATTAAACTGGGAATTTTGGTTGGCCACTGAGGAGGATTGGATCTAGCCAAAGACGTTAAATGTGGATAGGCATTTATCATTGGCAGCTCAGCTCATCTGACACGACATCACGATTTGGTTTAACTACAATCAGCCGTAAGTCTCAATTATTTGGGATTTAGTACATGGATCTCTCCCGTCCATCAAGCTCTATATGGGGCAATATCACTAATCTACTTGAGAGTTGCCAAATCTTTTTTATAGCTACTAACAGAGTTTATAGGACTACCTCTATCTCTCCACACGTCACTAATCCTATGTGACTCCATGGAATTGGTGTGTTTCTTGGTCTTCCTTAGATCTACCCGCACCACATTAAGAAGTTTTCCCTTACATTAACCTCGTTCAGAACCATCCCTCGGTGTCGATAAACATAAATACCACCTATTTTTGCTTAAAACCCCTCGAGTTTAATTCAACATCTTTATCATAGCAATATTAGCCTTTTGTGTATATGTTAACATGTTGTTTCCTAACCACCTAAGAATCTGATAATAAAGGAAATTGACCTTGCAGATGTCTTATAAATTGTTCTTGTGAACACACTATATTTGCCTTTCCACCATAGTAGTTCTTTCCAATTCTATGAACATGATCATTATCACTCATAATACCCACAATGACAAGAACATGACTCAGTGTCAAATATTTTTTCTACAATTTTCATTACTAAGGCGGTCACATGGATAAGTCATTACACAACAAGATCAACTTGTGGACGAACTCAAAACTTCCACCAAAAGGGATATCTCCTTATGGCTGGAGACATAATTCTACAATCTAACCACTTTGATGTCATTTATCAGAATCATTGATTTGTATTTTTGATGATTTTGTGTTCCTTTATTGTTGATGGGATAGTTCTTCAATCTAGATCTTTATGGTGTATATAATGTTAGATCATACAGAAGCTTAGGTTTAAGCACCTGATGTTTAGGCAAGGGCCTCCACAGGCCTATTGGGTCTTGGTAAGAACAATGGCAAGATCTTTAGAAAATTAGTCCTATTTGATAAAATAGCAGAAGATTGGATGCAACAGGACTTAAAATTACATGCGAAAGGAAGAATAATCTATGGTGTCTCTTCTTTAGGTCATCATACTGACATGGAAAAACCAAACGTGTCCATTTCTAAGAAAGGTATTGCTTTCCTAGATGCTATGCGGTTAGTTACACTTAAACTTATGTTGTTTACCTGCAAAGGTGTGCAAACATACCAGAACCATATAATTGATTGAACATTAAATAGTTGTATGAAAGTCATACAAAAATATGTTGATCCCTTAATTTCCATCTACAGTCTCAACATACATCATGCATCCCTTTTAAACTACTTTTCATCTTTGATTTTTTGCATAGATCAATTAATCACCATATTAAGTTTTGCTTATTTTCACCCCTAAAGTGAAGCTACCAATAAGTGGGTATCTACTTCTTGTTGGCATGTTTTTGACTAAGGATTTTATTAGACTTTGTCATGCCAATTTCATAACCTGGCATTTTCAATGTTATATTCATAAGGTGTTAAGCATTCAGTATGTTCATCCTAGACATGCAGGTATAAGGAGAAAAGATGGGATTCTAGGAGGTTGCTTGGATCAGGTGGAATGCCTTCATCACATTCAGCAACTGTGGCAGCTCTTGCTATGGCAATCGCTCTGGAAGAAGGCACTGGTGGTTCTTCATTTGCTCTGGCTGTAATTCTAGCATCTATTGTAAGTGTTTTTCCTTTTTTTCTTGTTACCTATCCTTCAGGGCCACATTCAAGTTTCTTATTTAACAATGTCAAATTTAACCAAAAATGTGCAAGTCGGCTCTTTTATTTGTTAGTGCTTTCTCCCATCATGTAGTTGCCAGGTAGCACCTTAATAACTCATATCATTAATAATTTCATGAAACCATGCATCTTGTGGTTTTTTTTGGATCTGCATTAATGAGCTTTTTCAAATTCATTTATGCTGATGAGGCTTCTCTATTGGGCTAATACTTACTGTTACAATCATGTGATTTTAGATTTTGAAGAAATGGTTGTAGACTTAAATCTAGAAAAGTAAGGAACAAATGTCCTCAGAGAGACACGGGCAAAAATGCAACACAAAAATAATAAGATTTAGGCATACAACTTATTGTATGATATGAAATACAAAATAGTTAAATGAAATTTCACTAAATAAAATAGGCAATATATATGTTTTATATATTAATCTTGTGTCCTAGTTACCTATTTCATTGCTAATCTTGTGTCTTAGTTTACCTATTCCACCACCCACATCAATCATCACCTACAGCCACTTAACCCACTCTAATTCTGTGACTTCCCAGGCGCAGTCATTTTTTCCTGTGACCCCTGTTAGTTCCCACCTACTTCAACATGATCCCTCTCTCATTTGCCTAATTAGTCGTATACATTCATAAGATGAAAGGAGAACAGGATAGCCACTTAGCTTATGTTTTAAGGGTCATGATCATACATCAAACACCTTAACTACAGCACTTCGTAACAAGTCGGGTGAAATTAAAAACCATGCTTGAAAGGACAATTTTTCTGTAGACATTAGTTTTGTATTGATGAAGAAAAACACTTTGTACGATTACTTTTGTTTCTATATTCCATTATAACATGATTTTTTTTTTATCATTCGTGCATTTTTTGGAGATTGTGACTTAGTCACATAAATGTTTGACAGGTTATGTATGATGCATCTGGGATTAGATTGCATGCTAGCCGACAAGCTGAGGTGAAACATCAACTTTTATTTGACATGCTATTCTTTATCATTTGTGAATAAATTATTGAGAAAACTCAAACTGAAAGTGTAACCCTTCATTGTTTAGGGTTTGTATTGTGTGTTATAAATATTTGAATAAAAAAATTGGTGACCCTATTTTTTTATTTGTTGTGCTTCAAGCATATATACCAAATCTGTTAAAAATTCAATGGTAGAAACTTTCTATTTATGAAAATTTGTAAATGGATTGTATCTCATGCTATGTGGGTGAACCTTGGTATCATTGCTCCTTTACGATCTAGGTGACAAAGGTTCAAGTCTCTACAAAGGGTAAGACTTTGTATATTGGCGTTCTGATGATCCCATATTTATCTGATGTTTACTAAAAGTAAGAACAAGATTCAAGGAGACAAACTGTGGTAAAATAAAATGTATCTAAATATCAAGTAATGACCACCAAATGAGCTTTCTATAAACAAAAAGTTTGTGTTATGTTTTTACAAATGAATGCAGTTGCAGTTGTACATGTCCAACATTCTTTAGGCCAACTGTAGGAAAGTATATCTGTGGCAAGCAAAGTTTCATGATTTCAATAGTAAATGATTGGTAAATGATTATTCTAGGGTATATACATACAATACCATGATATTAGTCCCTAATTTGGTTTTTCCAGCCTTGTTTACTGTGCAACTAGTATTCTTGGTTCAGATGAACTTGACGTTTTTAGCTTCTTTTTTTTTTCCTTGCATACGTTCATCAAGAGATGTAGGTTTTCATCTGACCAAAGGACTTATGAGGTGGGATCTGACAATATGACATTAATATTGAAAATGTGACAATGCTTTGTCTCCCTAGCTGATGGAATTATTTCACCTATCTGATCTGACTTTTATGTTATCTTGGACTTTTGCAAGTGAATTTAGGCAAACCAAATAGAATATTGGCAATGTAGTGTTGAATTAAAAGGAAAAGCAGGGAATTAGCTACAGGGAAGAAAAAAATGGTTAACATGTAGGCTGGATCGGATCTGACTTTTATGTTATCTTGGACTTTTGCAAGTGAATTTAGGCAAACCAAATAGAGTATTGGCAATGTAGTGTTGAATTAAAAGGAAAAGCAGGGAATTAGCTACAGGGAAGAAAAAAGTGGTTAACAAGTAGGCTGGACTCAGATCTACTAGTTGGCAAATTTGAAAGGCTTTTTATTTCAATAACTTAAATCTTTTTCCTTGATCAACAGGTAAGTTTCTTTTCATGACGACTTCTTACTCCATATGAAGGGGGTTATAAAATAATGTTCCAAGCTATTTACAAAGATTTACATCTTATAAATGCTCAAATTTAATATGTATTCTTTATAGGCCTTTAATTGTTTCAACCGGTAATGTATAGATATATCGATATAAGACCTTTAAGTGAGTTGGGAAGAAAAGGTGCACCAATATGAGTTTGAGGTTTTAGGTCATGGAGATGAAGATCAAGACTTGGACACAACGGGAAAGGACATTATGGCCTTTTTCTATTATCGAAAGACTTTGCTCTTAATAGTTGAATGGTAGCAAATGATCCTTATTAGCTTGTAGCTGATAACAAAGAGTCAAAAGGTGGCAAATGATCGTTGTAGCACTGTTGCTCACCTAAAATAATTTTGACAAATTCTTCTTGTTGCTGCTTGATATGTGAATATCACATGAGGATCATCTCTGAAGGTCTAAATCGTTATTTTGGAGCCTCATACATGTGGATCTCTATTAGGCAGAACAGAAAAATGCAGTCTCATGCACAAGGTTCCAATCTACGTGGACCTGCGGAGGATCAGCATATGCAGCCAAACCTTTACAAGCAGTGATATTATTAATCCTCGCAACTAGACAGCAAAGAAGCAACCTTATTATGCCTCCCAAGTTCACTTGCTGTATCTCTAGTTTTTATGTTCATTCCTAAATATGACCAACTTGTCCTGGCTCAAGCAATTTGCACTTCTAACATGATAAATGAGTACACTTTATTATCTATTTGTAAAAGAGAAAAAGATCTCGTTTAGAGTTTCTGATGATAATTCTCTGATATGATGGATGGTTCTTTTTGCATCTATGCTTGTCCTGCAATTTGTTTTATCCATAACATACGTCTCAACATTTTATATGGTAATTGAGTATTCTCTTGGGTTGCAGTTTGGTGTTTAGATAAAGTCCATGGTTCCAATCTGGTCTGACAACCACCAGACCTAGTGATGAGTCCAATAGATGACTGATTTTACTTTTATCATGGTCATCTTACTCTCTTTTGTACAAGTTGATTAAGTTCAGGTCCTTTAGTCAGCAATTGAATTGAGTTCACTTAAGTTCAGCAAATTGAGTTCTAAATGAAAGAGAACTGCAGGCTACAAACGGTGAGAGGTGATTGCTAATCATATTTGTGTAGGTTAGAAAGGCAATTTTGACAATTTATTATTAGAAGGAATTTAAACAAGTTGCAGGATCTCTTATTCTACCTTTTCGTACTTACAATATCACCTGCTTCTCACATCTCTTCCCTCTTCTTTTATTTTTGCCTTGTTCATCTCTTCCAAGTGATGTAGTTTCCTACTAAATTTGCTAGCTGATGTTTCTGTGGCACGCAACCACTTGAGCAACAAGGTTTCACTTGAAACTCAAAGGTTGTGTCAGAAAAACAACATTTTTGCTTGCAAGTGTAAGGTTGTGTAAATTGACTCTCTTCAAATGCCGCACTGGGGGAAGCATTTTAACTGGTTTGTGGTGATTGGCTCTTAATTAAGATATGGTGACAGGTGAAAATTTTCTCCTCTTGTTGTTGGCAATGTACCTATTGGTCTATCCTACCACATGGTTTCTGTTCTCATAAAAGTGCTTACTGCCTGCTTTGTCACTTGAAATCATAATTTCGATTAAGAAGAACTATTTTGAAGCAAACTAAATGCTCTATCCAATCTTTTGATTTCTTAGTGGGCCATGACGTCACCGTTAGGTTGCCCCATGGTTTGAGCCACGAAAATCAGCTCTCTGGTTGTAGGGGTAAGATCTGCATATTTTTCACCTTCCCAAGGCCACATATTGGTAGGAAAATGGTGTATCTGACTGTGGTTTTTCATCATTTCTTGATTTTTAACAAATTTGAAGTATAATAATTCTTGAAATCACCTGTACCTCTTGATCATCAATCATTGCTTGTCACCATGTCCCTCCTTACGTATGTGTGCATGATGAAATAATCCAGAGGGTTATTGATCACTTTTCACTGAACATGTTTCTTTTTGAACTGTCTAGTTATGTAGTTCAGTTCATGTTTCTGCTGATATGACATTGATCTGTTCTTAATGAAATGGAAGCTCTTTCAGTGTCAAATTCTATGGTACCTCAGAGAACAATTTATATTTTTTGTGTAAAGAAAGAATGACCACGAGTTGCCTCTGTATATAATTTAGAATCAAATTTCTGCAGCTTGTTGCAATACATAATTTTGATTAAGAAGAACTATTTTGAAGCAGCAAATAAAACTAAATGTTCTATCCAATCTTTTGATTTCTTAGTGGGCCATGATGTCACCGTTAGGGTGCCCCATGGTTTGAGCCACGAAAATCAGCTCTCTGGTTGTAGGGGTAAGATCTGCATATTTTCACCTTCCCAAGGCCACATATTGGTAGGAAAATGGTGTATCTGACTGTGGTTTTTCATCATTTCTTGATTTTTAACAAATTTGAAGTATAATAATTCTTGAAATCACCTGTACCTCTTGATCATCAATCATTGCTTGTCACCATGTCCCTCCTTACGTATGTGTGCATGATGAAATAATCCAGAGGGTTATTGATCACTTTTCACTGAACATGTTTCTTTTTGAACTGTCTAGTTATGTAGTTCAGTTCATGTTTCTGCTGATATGACATTGATCTGTTCTTAATGAAATGGAAGCTCTTTCAGTGTCAAATTCTATGGTACCTCAGAGAACAATTTATATTTTTTGTGTAAAGAAAGAATGATCACGAGTTGCCTCTGTATATATAATTTAGAATCAAATTTCTGCAGCTTGTTGCAATACATAATTTTGAATTTTATATTTACGTACACATGAAGTGGCCTCATTTTGCAAGCTTATTATGTAATCCTGATCATGGTTTTCAAATCTTACTGATTGGATAAATAACAAGAAGTGTTCAAGACAGAAATCTGCATTAGGTCTTCCAATGTAATTTGCCATGTGGGCACTATCATCAACTCTACACTATCAAATTACATCTGCTCTGAGATTAGTATGTTGGGGAACTAGTTCTTCCAGATATCTCATGATTATCTTTATTGCAGTTACTAAATCAAATAGTATGCGAGCTGCCGCCAGAACATCCTGTATCATCTAACCATAGGCCCCTGCGCGAACTTCTTGGACACACTCCACTACAGGTACTTGGATATGCTTTTATGTTCAACTTCCTTAGATTTGTAGTTTTCACAGCTACTTTCTCATACACCTATTGGTTTAATTGCACAAATTTATATGGAGAACTCGTGGTATCGTATGCTTCACTAGTGTTATGCTCCTTCAAATCATCCTATTGCCACTAATTTAAAACAAAATTGCAATGTGTTGTAGGCATAACAGAATAGCTCTTTTTTGCTGTACATGTAGTGTGTATCCTGACGAAAGCTATTTGAATATTTTTTAGTCACTAGTAATACTGAGCATCTGGGTATTCTTCATGCAGGTTTGTGCAGGAGCTGTCCTTGGTTGTTTGGTGTCGTACCTTATGAGAGGTTCTACGTAGCTGGCTTTTCTCCTGATCGATTGGTCTGGTAAATTTAGCTTATGAATGCTATTGGAGTCGGTTTCTCTGCACCAGATATCTTTCTTTGCTCGTTTTCAAGATAGCATGGTAGCAGCTTTTATGAATTGATTTGAACCTTAATCAGTCATATGTAATTGTATACTCATTTATGTACAAAAGCATGCAGGGATGTTTCTACTGAGAGAAAAAAAAGGGACATGCTGTTTGTAAGGATGACTATCCAAATATCAATTAAAATATCATTATTTAGTCTGTCGAGTATTAAGTATTCAAGGCAGTGATATTATCGCTGGAGGCAAGAAAAGAACCTATTTGGAAAACATGTACTTTATTTTTAAGATGAAAAAATAGAGGTCCTTTGACACAAATCTGTGAGAAAATTAAACGGCACTGTAGTCTTGGCTTTTCATTGTAGTCTGAAGTCATCGTTGTTGGCTGAACCATGGCAACATAATGTTCTCTTATTTCATCTTTCTCACTGTGAACCAGATGCCTAATCTTCCAGCTTTGCTCTATTTTTCAGTAAATATGATGTTTGGGATCCTTCAAACTAAATTACTCGATGGACTCTGCATGCTTGTCTGTTGCATCCAGGGGTCCAGAGGAAAACGAGTTCCAAGTGCATCAACATCTAACTTGCTATGAATATTCTATTTATTGACTGCCAATTTGTGAGAATGACAAAGTTTTGTGGTAGGGGAATCCTTCGCCAGAATTGACAAAGTTTTGATTGACTGCCAATTTGTGAGAATGACAAAGTTTTGTGGTAGGGGAATCTGTCGCCAGAATTGACAGTTTTGATTGACTGCCAATTTGTGAGAATGACAAAGTTTTGTGGAAGGGGAATCTTTCCCCTGAATTGACAAAGTTTTGATTGACTTGCTGTGAGAATGACAAAGTTTTGTGGTAGGGGAATCTTTTGCCGACGTAGTTGTTGAGCGACGAAACGATTGTCGATGCAGATGTCGAATGATGTTGCTCTATATCTATATTGGCGTCGATATAATTGCCAAACGGTACTGCTCGACATCTATATTAACGGTCCTTTCGTTGCTTGACAATTGTATCGACACTAATATAGATGCAAAGCGACAAAAGGGTTGCTTGGTATCTACGTTGATACTGACGTAGTTTGCAATTACATCGGTATTGATGCAAATGTAGAGTAACGAAAGATCACTTGATAATTATGTTGACGTCAACGCAATTATCAAGCGATGTTGCTCGACATTTGTGTCGACGTAGATGCAAAGAGGCGGGCTGACATAATTGTCGAGTAGTGTCTCTCTACATTAGTGAGGGAGATGCCAAGCGACCATCATCTCTCGTTGTCACTCTCTTTCTCCACAATAATCACTCGTGGCCCTAGCAACGTTCATCACCATCGATGTTGTCTATCATAACCAATTGAAACATTAAAATTATATTTTTATCTTTTATTTTTATATTTTTGTTAGTAAAATCGACGTTGTTATGGTAAATAAATCTACGTATTTCATTTTTATAACTATAGGAATGTCATTCAAGTTTTGTGGTAGGGGAATCTTTTGCCAGTGTCGACGTAGTTGTTGAGCGACGAAACAATTGTCGATGCAGATGCCGAATGATGTTGCTCTATGTCTATATTGGCATCGATATAGTTGCCAAACGACATTGCTTGACATCTATATCAACGGTCCTTTCGTCGTTTGACAATTGTGTCGACACTAATATAGATGCAAAGCAACAAAAGGGTTCTTTGGCAACTAAATTACTAATATAGATGCAAAGCGACAATTGTGTCTATACTGACGCAGTTTGCAGTTACATCGGTATTGATACAAATATAGAGCGACGAAAGGTCGCTCGATAATTATGTTGACGTCGATGCAATTACCAAGCGACATTGCTCGACAGTTGTGTCGACGTAGATGTAGAGAAGCGCATAGACACAATTGTCGAGCAATGTCTCTCTACATTAGTGAGGGAGATGCCAAGCGACCATCATCTCTCGCTGTCACTCTCTTTATCCACAATAATCACTCGTGGCCCTAGCAACGTCCATCACTATCAATGTTGTCTATCATAACCAATTGAAACATTAAAATTATATTTTTATCTTTTATTTTTATATTTTTGTTAGTAAAATCGAGGGTAAATAAATCTACGTATTTCACTTTTATAACTATAGGAATGTCATTATAACTTTTTAAAGTATAGGAATCGAGATACTAAGATTTCTGTTCTACTCTTGAAACTTATGCAGACCAATGAAAGCAATGAATGATTGTGGATAGCCAACTTTTTCTGCAGCTGCTTATGTCTAATTTATAATTGATTGCAACACATAATAGCAAACAAATCACATCAAATGGTAATTACTTGGAGAATTAATTGTTAATTCCATTATGAGATGTTGAGTGCATAAGCAATAATAATTGCATCAGAAATGTCTCTATCCAACCCATCCCTTTCTCTTGTCATGTGTTTATCATGCACAGTAAAATGCAGCAAATCAACTGCTTTCATCCTCTATTCTTCTGCCTGTCCATATCTATCAGATGACTGATTAGAATATCCAAATCTCGTGGCATTAACATAACAAAATTAGGTTGAAGTGTACCCTTCGATGCTACTTTCTATATTCATCATGCGAAATCCTCCCTTGTAGAGTAAGATATCAATGCTCGTAATAAGTGGAAGAATAGGATGGTTGAGAGATGACAATGGGGGGAGGGTTCTCATCCTATTACTAAAATATCCCATCTTGTTTTCCACCAAGTTGAGAATTTTCAGATTTGAATGATTTGTTAGAGTACATTGATGCCGTTAACATATGCTTTGATCATATTTGATAATTTAATATAATTTGATAATACACAAGTCATTATCCCATCTAATACCCTTTCTTATTTGCTAGTATAATTTTTAAATTTAAATTATGAAAAATATAAACTCAACATAATGATTTCTTTTGATGTGTCGATCATATTGATATTACGGACATTCAAAAATTGCATGATTGATGAGTCATGTCCCTCCATAATCTTATACTTTTTTTCTTTTGTTTTACCCTTATTCTAGATTCAAATCACAATCCGATAATTTTTGGACTCATATAAAAGTAGGGTATATGAATTATGATTAAAAAAATTAATAGTTATTGTAAATAATAAGACAAATGATAAAATTTTAGAAAGAATTCAGAGATACATATGTATTAAAGTGAAATATCATGTATTAATCAAGATTTCTATCCTAAAGTCTGAGTCTAATAATAATTATAAAGTGACTTGATATCCCATCTCAATGAATTGAATAATAAAATAAAAAATAAAGAGTATTTATTATTGGTATCAGTAAGATTTGTTTAGAATGCTATTTGCAGAGCTTAAAAGGTTCCTAAAAGTCATAT
>LVTN01001528.1:25108-69822 GCA_001649415.1 Musa itinerans
TTTAAAGATATTTTCAATATTTTTTAAAATAACTCAAAATTTATAAATATTAAAATTAAAATAATAATAAACAAGAAGAAAAATAATAAAAGGTATTGCTTGATGGTTAATGAAGCACACTATAAAATTTAAATTTTACTTAGTGTAAATAACTTTTTATCTCAAAGGAACAAAATGAATCCAAGTCTTGAATTATATTCTTTCTAACCCATATTTTTATTATTACAATATGGTATCAATGATTAGTTGCAGAGTTAGCATTAATAATTATGCATAAGAATCTTGAATATTCATGAGAGACTTTAGGAATTACATAATTTCTTAGTTGTAATCATGTATATAGATACTTTCATATAAGAGGCTAGAATATGTAAAATCATACGTCTTATAAAAGATATCACTTTGTGTTTTTCTTAAAGTTAAATTCTTCCTATATCTCTATAGAAGGATAATAAACATTAATTATAGGGACAGAGGTTAAAGTTAAATTTCAATCATACACTACTATATTTTTTAAAATTTTATTTTTTAATATACTTCTTGACCAATCAATCAATTTATTATTATTACATTGAACATCATTTTTCAAAAGGATAAGGGGTAAAGGCAAGATTCAAGCATATGATCTTGAGATATACCATCAAAATAAAATTAATTAACACCTTTAAATTTTATTTTAGCTAACTAATAAATATTTAAAATAATAAAATAAAATGTTTTAGAAGGAACTCAAAGATATGCATATTTTGTATTAAGGCAAAATCTTATCTTGTGTGTGGGATTGATAGAATCTTATCCGAGATTCAATCAATATATCATCACAATTATTATGACAAAACAAGCAACAAAACAAAATTAAAAGATAAGTAGAAAGAAAATAAAAGATGGACAGTATTTCCTATTCATGTCAATAGGAATTGTTTAGGACTTTATTTATAGAGCCGAAAAAAAAAAAAAAACAGATATTTTCTTTCACATGAGAATGATTATTATAACTACCCTTAATTAATTAAATATAATTTTTAAGTTTTTTTTAAAAATATTTTTCCAACAGCATGATATGTTTCATCTTCAATTGCAGAATGAGACTCATCTCCTTTGTTTTTTGCTATTTTATTATATTCTCTGCTGTATCAGAAATCCCTGAGAAATGTAGAGAGAATGTGATTGCAAGTGCACTTTAGATTCTCACCATCAATGGACAACAACAGCATTTTAGTGTTCATAGATGTGAGAATGAGCAGTAGAAAATAGACAATGAGATGTAGGAACAGCACACGGACAAAGCTGTCAACACTGACTGCAATCACAGCTCACAGGAGATTGTGATGGTGGTGGCCATGCATTCACTTGTCCAACATTTAGATTGTGACATCGAAGCCTACGATTTCCCTTCTCTCAATCACGAGCGGATTTAGCAAGAGTTGACCGTATCATGTACGCAGACAGGTAAGTGAATCTGGATTCGATGCTGTTGCCTCCTATAAATGATTACATGTCTGCAGACGCCAACAGAGAAAAGGTGGGAGAGGAGCAGCCTTTTCCTGCTTTTGGTCGCGAGAGAGAGAGAGAGAGAAGAAGAAGAAGAAGGGCAAGATGATTCCTTCAGGAATTGCAGCAGCAGCATCTTCTTCCTCCGCCTCCTTCTACGACATCTGCAGCTACGCAGCTGGAATTGCCGGTGAGGTTTCTCAGCACCCGCTCAACGTGGCTTCTAATTGTTTCTAGTGGTGTAGTTGTCAAGATTGTCGAACCAGTAATCCTGCTATCGGCCTTAGATTAGTTAATCCCATGAACAAAAGGTCCTCCTCCAGGAAATCACACATAGCACGCAGGAGCAGAATCTATACGAGCTGCTCTTAGGAAGCTAAAAGAGAGTTCTTCCGAATCATCGTTCCTTTACCCTACCCCAGCAAAGGGATAAAGGGAAAATGGTGAATGCAGCAGATGTTTGAATCGATTTATTCTTGGTGTATAGCGTTCGTTCATGTCTTCATCACTACTTTCTTTACCCTCCCCCGGCAAAGGGATTAAGGGAAATGGTGAATGTTTTTGCCTTCAGCAGTTTCTTTTGATCTGTTGCAGGCAATGTTTTCGCCTTCGTCTTGTTTGTGTCGCCAATGTGAGCCCACTTCATCGACATCTCTGCTCTTTCCATCTCCGTTTACATTTGCACATGAAAAGCTCAAATGCAGCACGATTTGCTTGAATTCTTCAGGCCGACCTTCAAAAGAATCGTCCAAAACAAGTCCACCGAGGAGTTCTCAGGCCTGCCTTACATATATTCCCTCTTGAACTGCTTGATCTGCATGTGGTATGGCCTTCCTTGTGTCTCCTATGGGGTGATCCTGGTTGCCACAGTCAATTCGGTCGGTGCCGCCTTCCAATTAGTCTATGTCATCCTCTTCATTCGCTATGCGAATTCTGCAAGAAAGGTGAATGGATGAACAGATCATATCTCATCTTCTAGCTTAAGCTTTTAGACAGCAATTGATGTGTGATTGATTGTGCAGTTGAGGATGTCGGTGCTGCTGGCAGGAGTTGCCTGTGTTTTTGCTGCCATTGTATTTGTCAGCCTCGAGTTCTTCGATCACACAACGAGGCAAACATTTGTTGGATACTTGAGTGTTGCGTCGCTTATCTCCATGTTTGCTTCTCCATTGTCGATCATAGTAGGTTTTCTTTTCATCGCGAATTTAGATATCGATCGATGATTGTGTTCGGATTTCTTTACCTAAGTGGTTCACTTGTCAGAGTCTGGTGATCAGGACTAAGAGTGTGGAGTTCATGCCTTTCTACCTGTCCCTCGCAACCTTCTTGATGAGCATCTCCTTCTTTGCATATGGAATGCTGTTGAACGACTTCTTCATATACGTAAGAATGCTGAAATTATAGATTGGATTCTCGTAGATTGCTTTCGGCAATTGATGCTTGTTCTTCTGAACTGCTGTTTTGCAGCTTCCAAATGGAATTGGAACTGTTCTTGCAGTCATACAACTGGTGCTGTATGCCTACTACAGCATTAGCTCAAGAGAAGACTCTTACATGCCATTGCTGGTTTCATAGTGATGTTCTAGTTTGACAAGGTAAAATGTGCATTCATTAGTTTCATGCAATTGGTTGCTTTGCATAGATAATATTTTAGATGCAGAAAAGTAATCCAACTCATAGGTTTGGCATTTTCTCATGTATCAAAGCTTATAACTTTCCAACTCTGTTCTGTATGCACTGATTGTGTTTATCATGCTAAAAAGTCTGATACTTTTTGAATCTTGATATGTTGATGTCACACTCTAATCAATGATATTATTCTCATTATCGTATAATTTCCGAACATGCTGTGATTCTCATTATCGTATAATTTCCGAACATGCTAATCCCAATTTATATTTTTTTTATATTTTCAGGTGATCAACACTTTTAGAAGCTAGAAGAAGAGGAAGTTTTCAAATCAAGCGACGACATCGGAGATAGTTCATTTTTGTTGATAGATGTTTGGTCACAAATTTATTCATTTTACCGACAATGATGAGACATAAAGGGAATGTTATTTTAGTGATCATGAATGATTTAATTTATATTATTTTGTAATTATAAAATTTTGGATGATGAGCTTATGCACAATGTGACTAACACCTCATAATTATCTTGAACATATTACTTACTCCATAAAAATAAATTATGTCAAGATGGCCTAACACCTCATAAATTTATTTTTTTAAAAATGTCAAGCATTATCTCTCACAAATAACACCATTGGAATATAAAAAGATGAATGATTGTCGTTAATGTCGTTCTCGGGCTCGAATATAAAAAGATGAATGATTGTACGAAGAATTCATAAATATAGATCTCAATTATTTTTATTACATGATTAGATCATCTTTCACTAGAAACAAGAAAATAATTTATTACTTTTGATTTAACTAAAGATATTGTCTTTTTGTAGTTGATGGTGATAAAAACCCCTAAAGGAAATACTAGAATAGAGATGATGATCTAACTTCTAACAAATGCTAGAATAAAGAAGCCTTTCTTTTCCCCCATAATATTCTACAACCCTTGAAAGAATCCAACCAAAGAATGTTATCTTTTGCTGCACTCTAAAACCTGATGATCTTATCCTGACCTCTCTGAGCCCCAAAGCAAATGCTGAGTGTGAGAAGACAAACCATAAACTATTTCCTCTGTCAACAACACATGAAGTGTCTACTCTGTTGCAAGATATGAACAACAATGAGCACAATTTCTGTCTCTGTTGCAACAAGATATGAACAACAATGAGCACAATTTCTGAGTTGACAGGGGGGGGGAGATTTCCTCATTGTTTGATGAGACTTGTCTTTTGTTAGACACATTGATGATACATGTACTTTCTAGTTAACATGCATTATCCATTGGTAGAAGAAGAAGATAAGACAGACCTATTTATTTGTCGGCACAAACAAAGGTCATCTCAACCTTTTCCTTCTCATTCTTAAAGGTGAGAAGATGTCTCAAGTAGTGTGACATGGAATATACAACAAATTAAGCATGTTGGCATTTTTGTTTGTGGGGAATCTGTGCCAATTAATGGGTATCAAACTATTTTGCCACCATCTGAAGATTCTCAACTCCATGGACTTGCAAGCAGACAACATGAGTTCTCAACATCTCCCACCTTATTCTCTCCTGTACATTTCTCTCCCAAAGTCAATTCATCCTGCATAGGAAAGATGAAGTTCTTCAGGAAAATGATCAATAAAGTTTAAAAGAACTCTCAAATTTAGGTGAAACTAATAATATTTAAGAATTAAAAGAAAAAATTACACATATAGTTCTACTGTATGAAAAAGAAGTGATGTTTGTATGGTAAGATTGCTCCGTTACAATATAGAAGATTAAGATTTGAGTTTAAGAAACAATCTCTATATGATCTTTTCAAAATTTTTAGCTCTACTTTGTAAAATGTTACATTCTCTTTTAAATAAATACACATTTATTTTGAAGGAAATACATTTTTGTACAACAGCAATTGACAAAGTTGGTATTAATTCTTGTCAACTCTAGCAGCAGGTTTAGAGAAAAAAAATAATCTTTTTGGTGAAAATGATTGCAAGTTTCAGAGGATTACTCTTGTGATGTCTTCACCTGACTTTTATCATTGATTGACTGCATTTACTAAGCATTTATGAAACTGTTAATAATGAAATGGATAGATTTTGGCCATCTATAAGTTTAAGCTTTTTAAAGTGGACTCACAGGAGAGAATGGAGAAATAGAAGAAACATATCATTTGGTTGAGATGTCATGATTTCATTTGCTTCAAAGTAAAGGGTAAGCATGGAAGCTCCAACCATCCAATGGGCAAGTTTAGCTTTCTCCCCTTTCTTCCTTTGGCTTGACTATGAAGGTAGTCATTGCAAGTTGCAATGCACACTGGATATGAACCATCATTGATGCCATGGAAAGTGAAAGGCATTGGTAAACCAAGAGAGACACAGAACAAGCACAACATTGCCATATCATACAGCCATCTGCTGCCAAAAGGAAATGGTTCCTGTGGGGAACATAAGACTCTCACATCACTTTATAGGTGAAGAAGACTCTTGATGATAAATAATAATAATTATTATTATTATTATAAACTCAAAAGATGATGGAGACAAGATTAGAGAACTATCTTGAATTAAATTAAATTTAACTCTATAGTTCTTTATATACCGTCGCATATAATCCTTTGGAGTACTAAATCTCTCTAGATTTAAGAGTACTAAAGTATTTTTCTTTTTAACACCACATGTTAGGTATTTAGAGAACAACCAACCCTTAATTTTCACCTGATTCTTTTTTGTTCAAATAGAAATCTTTGAAACCATAAATCCCTTATCCCTAAGCAAATTGCTCTCCAAGAAACATGTTTTTAGTTAAGAATTTTCTTAAAAAATACTAATCAAACTTAATAAATCTGAACAATAAACTATGTCATTTAGATCTTGTTTAGATTTAAAGATCCACTTCATTCTTGGTTTGACCATGTAGACACTCATTGCAGGTTGCAATCCACACCATGGTCTGTACCATCATGAGATGACTCGAGTGATCAAGTGAACAGATGAACAAAGAGGAACTCATCTGCTGCTAAAAGTAAATTGTTCCAAACAGTAACCTCTGCATTTCTTTTGCTCTGACATTCAACTGTCTATATGTACTTTCTTCACTTCTTTTTCTCTTTGGTTTGACTATAAAGCCACTCAATGAAAATTGCAATGCACACACACTATATATGAACCACAATTGGTGCCATGAGTGACAAAGTGAAGACAATAAACAAAGAGAAAAAGATTACAAGCTCCACCCTGCATTGTTTTTATAGCCATCTGCTGCCAAAAGGATATGGTTGTGAACAGTAAACTATGCAGACATCATATGCCATTCAAGTCTTTTTTAAATGTGGTGATGCCTTCTGCCCTTCCAATTAAGTTTGGCGCATCTTTTCTTCAAGTCCCCTTGGATTTTTCCGGAGCTTTCAAGGGGTGGAAGAAGCTTATTAAATCCTCCAACTCTGCCTTATCTTTGGGTTATGGTAACAGGAAGAAGTCTCAATCCCAGGTATGTTTCCTTCCTCTCACAGCTTTGCTCATTACTCAATGCAATAGAAATGGACTGTGTTTCTATGTTCGTCTTCCCTTTGATTCATGGGAGTTCTTAGATTTTAGCTCTATGAAGCAGGAAATTTCCGGTAAAGCCGACATTACAAATAAGAAAAGACATCCTTAGTTGCTGTGGCCGACTATTCGGATGCTTTACTGTAAATGATGCATGGAGAAAGTTGGACAGGAAAAAAGAATAATTGTTGGTTTCTCCTTGTCGTGTATGAGAACAGCATTTAAAGAAAGCTATATTGAGGGAAAAAAAGAGAGGAAAATTGTCAAAATCATGATCAAACTAAATAAAAAATAATTTCATGATATTTTCCAGATCTTACTTTCTGCAAAACTATTTAGTTCTGAATCAACAGCTATGTTGATCATTAAGAATGATACCCAGTGCACTGATACAAGCTATTATAGCATCATAGATCTTTGTTGATAATAGGTTACATAACAGTTGTTTTCAATATTACTGTAGATTATTGACTATTTACAAGTCCTCTCTTTTCATCATATCATCAAGATTTAGAATTCCCCTATTTTGTACTGATCTTCTTCCAATCTCATGGTCCCCTCAATGCTATATTAGGTAGGAGTGATTTGAATAAATGATTAATAATGTTTAATGAGTTATAAAATAGGAGATTTTGTTGATTTTAGACAGGGCTGATATGAGTAGTTGTTTAAGAAGGTCTAATTAATATGAGAGAGGAGATGAAAGATGTTATTCAGAACAAAGTGTTAGAGATAGGCACTCAGATTCACATTTTGCTTTTTCCTTGACAATTTCAAGAATGCCTAATCCATGTAGGGAAAACAAATAGAAGATCAAGAAAAGTTCAAGGCTGAATTGGCAACTAAAAGACTGGCAATGGCATCCTGTCAACCTCCAAGAACTACTGAACTTGTGACCATGGATGTGGAGAGTGTTCTTCACATGAAAGAAGGATTGGGTGAAACCAGCTATGCTCAGAATTCCTCCCTTCAGGTCAAGATCTTCCCTTTCATGTCAACAAATATCTAATGATTTTGACCTCCTCTCATTTTTTTTTTCCATTGTCTGTTCTTTATTCAGAAGAAGAGCATGGAGGCCATAAAGCATATCATAGTAGACTCAGCAACAGATGTGTATGCCTCAAGAACACCAGGATGCTTCACAATTGCTGATCTTGGTTGCTCCTCAGGGACTAATGCCTTTTCACTAGTCAGCAAAATCGTCGAATCCATTCATGAAAAGGCTCGACAGTCAGAAAGGCCGACGCCAGAGATCTTGGTGTTCCTTAATGATCTTCCAACCAATGACTTCAATTCTGTGTTCCTGAATTTTCCGGAGTTCACTAGGAAGCTCAAAGGAGGCATTGAGCTGCAAGAAGGCAGTGCTCCATCTGTATACTTAGCTGCACTTCCTGGGTCCTTCTATGGCAGGCTTTTCCCAAGCGACAGTCTTGATTTCATCTATTCTTGCCATAGCTTGCACTGGCTTTCCGAGGTTAGCATTCAGTTCTCTAAATCCATATATGATCTCTAATAACTATGTTCTTTCAGATAGATCTGATACATGTATTCATAAACTAAGAGTGAAGTGTTTTCCAATGAATCTGAAGGTTCCTCTGGGCCTTGTTGACGGTAATGGTAAGCCAATTAACAAGGGGAAGATATACATATCTAACACAAGCCACCCTGCTGTTCCTTTAGCATACTTGAGGCAGTTTCAGAAAGATTTCAGCCTCTTTCTCAAGTCAAGATCATCAGAGTTACGTTCTGGTGGACGAATCGTTGTCCTAATTTTAGGAAGAAGAACAGATGATCACAGCGATAAGAGTGCAACAGTTTTGTGGGAACTTTTAGACCAGTCTTTGGCCATTATGGTCTCACAAGTGAGTGCCACTCTTGTCTTTTATTCCTTTTAGTGTTCATCCGCAACTTGCAGGGATAAAAGAGTTCATTCCTTTGAAGCACTCCAAATGAGGTTTGGAAAGTAGACAAAATAATGTTCTTTTGAGTTCCTTGTCATTTTCTCTGTTGTTACATTCTGCATTTGCCTCATCTTCATCCATTCTCCTCAAAGATCATACAGGGATGTCTTTGGATTGGAAGCTCAAGATAAAATATAGCAAAATTATATTATAGTTTCCATTCCTTACAGCAACTCTCATATCCTAAACCATTTCTACTATGTTCTTCTATTTGCTTCGCAGGAAATGGTTGACGAAGAGAAGGTAGACACATACAATGTTCCATTTTATGCTCCATCAACAAAGGAGATTGAGGATGAAGTAGGCAGAGAAGGATCATTTGAGATTGACTTCATACAAGCTTATGAGCTGAACACAAGCACTGGAGATCCTCACAAGGATGCAAGAATCACATCGATGGCCATCAGAGCCATACAGGAGTCAATGATCACCCACCACTTTGGAGAAGGCATTGTAGATAAATTATTCCAAATTTATAGCGGATTGCTCAGTGAATTCTTGGTCAAACAAGAACTAAAATGTCCTCTCTTGATAGCAGTTCTAAGAAAGCCACCTCAAACATAAAATCTGGTCACACAGCAGTATGTATAAATTACTTCAAAGTCGACAATGACAACAGCATTACTTCATTTTGGATAGGCATGTTCATCTTTTCAGCTTCAAATTCAACAGCATGATCAAACATAAAATCTGGTCACACACCAGTATGTATAAATTACTTCAAAGTGGACAATGACAACAGCATTACTTCATCTTTGGATAGGCATCTTCATCTTTTCAGCTTCAAATTCAACAGCATGTTCTTTATCTTTGTAATTTCTCCTTTGAGAGCCTTCTTAAATTCATGCTCATCCCAGTCATAGGCTGGTATGGCATTTTGTTTCCTACTATACTTCCATATCAAGTGAATATACTGTGGCATTTGTATTGTGTATACCATTTTGATCTTCCAAAACTACTTTTACTGCTACTCATGGTTTTGCTGTGCCATTATGTGTTCCTAAGGACAGCTTTTGTTAATGTACTTTCCATGAGGAAGAAGAGAAGCTGCTTAATGAAATAAGAATGCTGAACAGAGGAAGGAGACTAAAGGTGAAAGATACTGAGGCCAGATAGTGCAGTCTTTTGGAGGAGAGAACTGTTGCCAATGACCTTTCAAGGAAGGACGATAAATGATAAGCAACTTTGCTTCTTTCATGTTCATCATCACTTCTTTCATGCCAGAAAAAAAAAATGCAAAGTTCTATTTGATATATATTATAAAAATTGCAACACAATAAGGGTTAGGAGAAGAGAAAGTTTATTCCTCTGAGAGGCAGGAGAAAGAACCAGAGTTGCCAAGTTCACCATCATCCTAACAATAACTATACAACCTTACTCTTGCAAGCAAAGACATTTTATGGCAAAGGTGTCTGCTAACCAAAGAATTCTTCCTTGTGATGTCTTTGCAATCCAAGTTAAAAGGTATGTGTTAACCATGTTGGCCACATGTTTGAACTGTTTATTTCAGAAGAGTATTTGAATCTACAATTCATGAAAAATTTTCCCTGCTACAATGCTTATTATTATTCCTCACTATAATAGACACCATTTGCTAGGTTTGGTTTCATTTGTCATTTTCTTTGGTCTAGAGTCATTAATTTTCCCTCAGGTCACAAGTCAACTACAGTACAATGGACAGTAAATCTAGCACATGCCATCTAATCTGATGTCAGTGATGAATATTAGGGAAACTTGATATGAAGAATCTTAAAATGAGAATTTAAATTTCTTCATGTTCTTAGGACTCTTCATCCTCTAAGGTGTACTTGATACATATAACCATTTCAAGAAATGTTCTTTAATTCATTCTTAGTAAAATTTCATCCTCTTTTTTCTTCTTTTAAATATTATGACTGGTGTCTCTATTTATTTCAAAAGTTGTTGCTCTTGACAGTATAATTTATTACTGCATGAATCCGACATCATGATTCTGTTTTGAGGTTTCATAACATCTTATACCTCGATGTTACATGAAATTTTATTTTCTTAATACAAGTAATACATATTACTCCATGTTATATGAAATTTAATTTTATGGGTGTGCTTCTCTTCTTACTGATGTAATCTTTATATGATTACAGTTCTTAACAGACATGGGTCATCTGTTTATGTTTGTCCAAATCTTTTGGACCATCTCTAGTTCCTTTTCCTTTGATCACAAAGTTGTTATCGTATACATTCGTGATCTTTAATCTAAAAACATAAGCTACAAAAACGATGTATATTTGGTCAATTTTCTGAAATAAGCATTATGCCTAGTGAATAGAAATCTTGACACCACTCTGCTTTACGAAATCGAGTACTTAAGGTAATTGCTACATGAAGATCGACAATCCTTCTTTTGGTTAGTCTTAGTACCTAAGCCATATCTTTGATTAAAAATAACAAAGCTGGTGATTTCATTTAGTAGATATCATAACATTAAGGTTTTGTGTTAATTGCCAGCTGCTTCGGCCTTTTGTGTGATGTTCTTGATTTCAGTCACCGTCGTGCCAAAGTAATGCGCTATCGGATATTAGAACAGATATCAGCAATCTGACAATTGTTAGTTGGACTACTTTCCTTAAACTTGAAATAAAGACTAAGCAGAAACACAGTTTTTTTAGGAATGACAATATAAATAATTGCATTTTGTCAAGAATCTCATATCCCACTCTCAACCAATGTTGTTTACCACAGCACCCTAGTGTTCCTCCATGGCACCTAAAATGAAAAAGCATCCTGTTCCCTAAATAACACTTTAGTGATATTGGATTACACATGCTGAGCATGAACACACACTGTTTTATTGTGTTTTATCAGTTGGTATCAGATCAATATTTTTTAGTTGGTTATCTAAGAGCAATGAAAGATCGAGGCAGTAGTACATGTCCTTTAAAGCAAAAGCTGTTTGCCATGTAAATACTCATGTTACTGCAAGAAACATATCACTATTACAATGCCAAATGGCCCAGTTGCAGAACATTTTCTTAGATGGAAACCACTGCAGTACACAATGTGAAGTTACATGTTGGAATCCAGTCAAGGGGATAGAGCTCACCAAACATGTTCTTGTTTTAAATTAGGATTGTATGGTCTGGTTTTGTTTTATTCTTTCCACATCTAGGTTTCTGTATGCATGAAAGATGAGAACTTACAGAAGCATGTTTCATCAGTATTAGAGTCCTTTGTCTAGCTGATAGACATCTTGACCATAGAATTGCAGGTTCTAAAAAGCTAAAATAAGATCTAGCACCTTCTTCATGCTACACATGACAATCACCTTCTAAGTTCTAAAGCCTTCTTGAAACAAAAAGTAAAGAACTATGGATGTGATTAAGAAAATGTTGCTTCCTGTCAAAGTTTATGAGCAGCCATTCTAGAAATGACAAGTGTTGTCATTGTATAAAATAAGACCTGGAAACTTCTCAACACTTTCATCATCTTCATGCTACACATCACAATCATCTTCCAAAGTCTGCTGAAGATCATGCAAAAGAATTTCTGTCTGTGAAAACCCCAATGTCATGACAAATCTGCATATAATTTCTGACTGCAGTACAAAAAAGCTTGGTGATCACGAGGGTTCACCATTGAATTAGGCACTCTAGCTTGCGTAGCAGGAACACTTTGATCCTTTTTTCTTTATCAAAGTAGAAAGTGAAGCAAATAAACTGATCAAAGAAGAGACATTTGTTTAAGAAAGTCACCAGACAACTGCCTCAAGATAATGAAGGAAAAGCAAGACTTCTGCTATATGCTCCCACCAAAACTGATGCAGGCGGCTATGGATGTCCACTGGTATTCCTTAAGGTCCAAATCCATCTTCTCACCAGTGGCACAGTTTTGTCTCATCAGGACATTTGCCTGCTGTTAGACCATGGACATCTAAGATACTAGGGGGACCTTGATTAACCTAGTGAAGCCACCTACCTCTTAAATTCTTGAAAGTTTGGAAGTCATTCTTGCCTTTGGAATTGCTTTCAAGGATAATTCAACAAAAACATAACTATCCTGTTTGAATAATTTGGACTCAATGGTACACTGTAAAAGACAAAGGCATTATTTCTTATTAATTCATCTACCTTTTCCAAGTTTTGCAGCACATTCATGTACCATGTGAGCAATGTTTCTCAAATGTGATCAAATTGAACTTACCTGGATGTTTCCAAGGCAAATGTGGTCAACTAAGTCCAGTACTATGAAAACATTCTTATAATCCTTGATCAATCTTCCACTTATTTTCTTACTATCAACTAACCCACTTGCTCATCCAATATTTTAGGTGAGACCCACATGAGCAAGCCTTTAACTTCAGATCCAGCTATGATGTTTCATTTGATAGTTATCGAATTAATGATATTGGATGGTTCATAACTTTTTGCTAGTAAAAACATGTTAGATATTAGTGTGAATTGGCTTCATAGCAACACAGAGAGAGAGAGAGAGAGAGAGAGAGAGAGAGAGAGAGAGAGAGCAATTTATCTGAGGAGTTCAATTGGCACTTTTGTATAGAACAAGATCCTGAAAGCAAAAGTATTCTACTGAAGAAACTCCCTAGTGCCCACATCAAATGGTGATGGCAGCAGTGTAGTCTTTATCTAATGGCTGGAGTAGGACATAACCTAAGCCATTACTGCTTTATGGGTGCTCTTAGATGTCGTAGTGTTCTACCTCATTTGCAAAAGGAAACCATGGACATATCTTTAGCAATTTGGCTGCATTTGTCTTCTATCAGCTTTATCATTTCCATTGATGAATGAAAAGCAGTGTCCCATTCACCTAATCTAAGATGAGCATCCTTCACTAAATGCAAACCAAAAGCAGCACTATTCTGAATCCTTTTACATGGAGTTAACCAAGTAACTAAGCTAAGTTAGCCCTCTCTATTAGTGCTTAGACTAATAGTTATGTCATTAGATATAGATAATTATATGGGAATATTTCACCCTATTTAGTGGTTTATTGAGATATCCTAATCTCATTTTATTCGTAATCTTAGGCAAATGTTTTCAGCCATGAGAAATAAAATCCACCGACTGCAATTGGATAGCTGTGTGAGATGTCATTCATGCCCTCTTGAAAGGAATCAGTCACTCCCTCTCTATTACTGTTTCTAAATTTCTATTCATCTCCTTGTTGCCTTCTTTTCCTTCATTTTGCTCTATAAATTCCACCCCTGTCCTCACCTCCAATTCCCTTTTCCCCTTCTCCTCTCCTCTCCTCCCTCGCTTTGCTTTATCAAGGTTATGCTGCTCCGGCCTTCTTCCACTGTTCTTCCCCTGCCTCTGGTGGTCTTCTGTTCCAAGAACTCTTTGGGGAAACCCCATCAGATTCTTTTCTGGAACTACTGATTCTGTTTCAGAACCCAAGGAACAATCATCAAGGTCCGGCCTTTGTTTGATTTCTGGTGTAAAAATCCCACCTTGCAGCTGAAACAAGGGAGGTTTACCTGTTCTCTTGGTTCCAAGTTCTGTGCTTCTCTGCATCAAAGCTCCTTTCGCATGCATCATCACATTCTCTTGTTGTTTCCGTTTGATGTCGGCTATCCTAAGTGAAATCCTACTCTCTGGGTTTATGATAAGTTCCACACTTCGGCGCAGGACTCATCTTGTTCAATCCTTCTCTGTTGTCTTCCTTTACTGGTTTTATGTATTCTCATGATCTTGTTCTCAGATCTGAGCGTAGATAGTCTCTCAATCTCTTCGTCCTTTTTCTTGTAATCCTTCAAAGTTCAAAGGATAACGACATCTTTCTCCTAGATTTCCACCCAAGATCTTTTCTTTCCTAAGCAACACTACCAAATCTTCCATGGCTTCTTCGCCTAGTGGGACTTCCTCCGGATCCAGCCAGCTCCAGAGTTCTGGTTCAGAAGAAGACCTGCAGGCCGTGATGGACCAAAAGAAGCTAAGGCGAATGATATCGAACCGCGAATCCGCGAGGCGGTCGAGGATGCGCAAGCAGAAGCATTTGGACGAGCTGATGGCACAGCTGAACCAGCTGAGGAAGGAGAACCGCCAGCTCTCGACAACCTTCAGCCTCACCAAGCAGCAGTATGTTGCAGTAGAGGCTGAGAACTGTGTCTTGAGGGCTCAGATGATGGAACTTGGCAACAGGCTGCAGTCTCTTGATGAGATCCTCAGCTTCCTTAACATGAACATCAACATCAGTGGTCATCAAATGATTGACAATTCCATCAAATGTTTGAATCAGCCCATCATGGCCTCAGCAGACATGTTCTACTATTGACAGACCAAAAAGGTCACTGGCACTGTATGACTGGTGTTTGTCATGTTGTGGTAGACTGTTTCCTATTTTACCTTTGTGTCGAAGTGTCGTTTGTGTATGGAGTCAGGGTGGAAGGAGTTTGCATGTTGTGATGAAGACCTTGAAGTGTGTCAGGTTTTGGTTTTGGTTTGTATGTGGTTTATTACCTACATATGCATTCAGAGCCAAGATTGTAATAGGTCTTTCTTTATAATACATAAATAGTTGCTTGTATCTTTCTTGTCAAAAAAGGTTACATGTACACTTTGGAATTCAGATGAACAATGCATGCAACAAGCACACACACACACACAAGTAGAAACCAGATGGATTTTGAAAAGGATGTTGATTGTGTTTGATTCTGAGAAAGATGTTTAGAGTTGATTTTGTTTATTCAGAAGATATATGATGAATATTTTAGAGGTTAAAGTGATGTGAAAACTGTAGTAATTTGGGCTCAGAGAAGTAGAAACCAGAAAGCAGATGGATTATGCAGAAGGATACTGATCTTGTTTGATTCTAAGAAGGATGCTCACTTGCCCTTAAATGGTGGAAGAGCAGATTTTGTTTCATTATTATTTGAAATAGTTTCTGATAAGACTGTTTATATTGATCACTAAGTATGTTCTTTACTTCTTAGGAGATTAAGATGAATGGCATACAAAACTAGAATATAGGTGAATTTTGAGAAGGATGCTAAGAACTTATTATGTTTTATCAAAAAATAATTCAAGACTTTTCGAGGGATTAAATGAAGTTAAAAATGTAGTAAATTGTACATACTCATAATTTGGGTTTGAATTGATTCATACATAAAAAAAAGGGGAATAGTTAGGTCAATGATGACAGAAAACAAGTCTTCATGTTTGTGCAAACTAGAATTGTGCATTAAACAATATGCACAGCAATTGAGGAGTACTGATAAAGAAAGAAAGCCTATTTGGTTTCCCAAAATATTAAAATAATTAAAGTAGTATCACTGTTGTTGATGTCCAAACTTTGCTTTTCCTTTTTGGATTGAGTTGGGTAGCCACTTGAAAGTGGCTCACAGTAATGAATTGAATCGAATATGTTAGGGTATGAGGTTACACACTTCTTTGTCAAAATGAGCAAACCACATTATAAACTCACCTCAGATTTAGTAAGATTCAATCAAAAAGAGATATTCCAAATTCTAATGTGCAAATAAATCAATGTAAATATGAATGTGATCCGAGTAAAATTAACCATTAACCACCAAAACAGTATAATCTCCCTCTCTCTCTATCTCTCTCTGTGCTTACTTGCAATTGTTTCAGGAGAAAACACTTTGATACATGAGAATTGTTCAGCCAATTTGCAGGCAGGTAAAGATGCTTCATACCATCACCTTTTTGTTTCTGCATGAACCAATTGTGCTCCTTCTTCCTTCTTGTTGTTGACATGTTTGCTGAGAAGAAGTGCTTTAGGTGGTGGATTTAGGTTGTTTTCTTCTCATATCCTCCTGTTTGAGTGTCAAGTGGTATTATCTCTTTATCCCTTCTTCAAGATATAATATAAATCAAATTGAAGTTTCTTGTTTGATGAGGCTCAGATTTCCAGTTGGACGAAGGCAGAAACTTTCATAAGTGCATCGCCTATTGGATCCGAGGCTTTATCTCTTACTCTTTCTAGTTTCTATGGCTAAACAGGAACGAGGCCACAACTATCAGGCGTGAGATGCATGCCGTAGTTCTCTCTTTATTTGTTTGATCATGAACAGCTGTTGATGTTGAACCGTAACATTGCTTATTTAGATCTTGCCAAACACATTTCAACTCACACAACAATTGTTTTCTTCCTCATCAGTAGTAACAAGTGTCATTGTGAGACTTCATCTGGGCCTTCATCAACCTGGTAGGCCGCTGCAAGCAACCAAGGCTGAGCGGGTGAAGGAGACCTTGCGACTCCCCGTATGACTTCCAACAGAAGGCCTCCCTAGGAACTTGAGTCTCGTTCGCCGGCAACAGCTCGATGTCCCTCAGTGCTACGCCGGTGCATGGCATGCCGTCGCTGCAGGCCAGATTCATGGGTTGAAACCTGTAGGTCCCTGATATCTTCTTGTATGTGACCTCGGAGATTGAGACTGCATCCGTCCTGTTCCTGCATGATCTCGTGTTGCAGTAGTACTGATCGATCACGATCGGCACATCGACGTCGACGACCTGCACGTTGGAGAATGACACGTTCCTGACCGATCCTACACCGCCCTGAAAGATCAAATCTGAAGTCAGCTCAGAGTTCCGAATCTGCTCAGTTGCTACGCACTGCAGAGTTTACCTGCCATGTTTTAATCCTTACTCCAGATAGAGCATTTTGGACGGTGACACTGTTAACAGAGATGTTGGAGACACAGGCCAAGCTACTTCCCTTCCCCAGCCCTCCCACACTGCCACCATCTCATATGGTCAGTAAAAGTGAAGATTTAGTCTGCGAATTTGTCATTTGGGATTTCCGGTTTTGATGTTTCTTCACCTGATTCCATGACCTGGGCTGCATCTGAGATGGTGGATATGAACATTAGAGCATCCAGCTTGTATTGAGATGCAGTCATCACCTAGAAAGATACAGTAGAAAATGATCAACATTGCAGTGGCTGCATTGGCTGGCATTTTTGTCATCCTCACCACATCCGATATCAGAGTGCTTGATCTCGACATCTCGAGTGTTCTGAAGGTGAATGCCATCAGTGTTGGGACTATCTTTCGGTGAAGAAATTGTAATGTTCTTCACTTTGACACCCTGAGAGCTGTCAAATTTCAGATGGCACAAAGGGCTGTTGATGATCCGAATGTTGCGAACCATAACATTGTAGCACTTGTACAACCTGATCACCTGTAACAAAGAACATGTCTTGAACTGGGATCCAGGACAGGTGATAAATCTAACTAGGAATCAGAGAATGAAATGTCATACAGTTGGTCTCATAGATGATCCATATTTGGTCTCTTTCTGCACAAGTCCAAGATTAGAGCTTTTAGTTTGATCATACACTGTGACCAGAAATAATAGCTTCTGTCTATGCATGTGTTATGTTCTTTTCCTCACCTCAATGTGGTGGCTTTCAGAGATGTTCCACAGTACAAAACCCTGGCCATCTACAGTACCACTTCCTTGTATGGTGAAGTCATGAAGCCATTTTATGTTGATCCATTGATAGAGGTTGGATTTAGCCACACTTGAAGGAGCCACAAGAGTTCCATCTATCTGAAAATTAAGTGAAATCACTCCAGTATATTATAGCAGCAGTTTGTGATATGTGAGGCAGTGAACATGAAAAGGCAGATGCGCAGCCACATAATGTTAGATAAAAACATCTTCTTAGACATGGAAGAAGTCACTTGGCAGATTCAGCTAATTCATAGAAGATGTAGGTGGCAGCTGATGTTTTTCAGCAGAGTAATTTGCTAGTGTTTAAATCAAAAAAAGAAAACCATCACCACAAAAGAAGATAGGAAAGAGAAAGAACCTGGAGAACAAGGTGAGGCATGCAAGGGCCCTGAAGAGTGATTGGTCTAACAAGAAATTTGAACTCTGATGGCAGCTCTATGGTTGCTCTGGGAACCAAGCAAGCAGCTTTCCATGCTGCTTTGAATGCCTGTACTTGAACACACATAAAGAATGTCTTAATGTAGCTTCACATGAATAATTCACTAGATCAATGCTCAATGAAACATAACAAAGGATAAGAGTTGATGAATCTGACAAGGAAGGTTATTTGACAACTGCAGAGAATTATACCAATACTAGTCACTGATGGTTGTATGTTCCAAGCAAGAGTTGCAATTTAATGTTTCTAAAAGAATTAATAACTTGTATTAATTGCTTCTGCAAAACAGCTTAAAAGCTCATGTTCTTAACAGAAGCTTTTTAAAACTTCAGAGACTTTGAATTTGGTAGCCCTTCAGAACAGAGTGCAGAATGCTACATTATGATCTAGTCGATGAATATGGAAGAAACTGGCAACAACTCAAGTGCTTCATACCTTTGAATCATCAGCAACTCCATCTCCAGTAGCTCCAAAGAACAGGATGTTGAATTTTTTTGAATGAGGCATGTAAGAACCATGTTGATTAGCTGTAGATGGTGAAGAACTGTAAGAATGGCCAAGGCCAGGATCATGTCCACCATGTCTCAGAACTTCACTTGGCTTCAAATGGCTCCTCATTGGTGATACAGTAGATAGTATGCTAGAAATGGCCAACCAAAGGAATACATGAGAAACAGGCAAGTGATTTCTGTCCCTCATGATGAAACTTCAGTGTTTAACTTAGTTGCTTCCACAGACTAACAGCCAATGCTGGAAGTTTCAAGTGTTTGTCTTCCCCAAGCAGGTAATTAGCAGTTTATATAGCAGTTGGATCATACAAATACTGCCTATTGATTAGCATACTGCCAATTATTTTTCCTCCTCCTATGGAATAGTTTGTTCGATTTCCAAGATTTTAAACTCAAATCTGATAATGGTCAAAAGAATCATTTAACTTTTCAATTTCAGCAGAATGCTTAGCATGTGTGACTGCAGAGTAAAGATGTAGGCCAGTGAGATATGAGCATATAGGATCTATCAAGCAGCATTGTGTTGGACCAGAATGGTTACTTTCTAAAGCATTGGAAATGGCAAAGTGCAAAAAAGAGAGACATCCACTTTGATAGAACATGGACTCTGGAAAGTACTTATCCTAAGGGGCACTTTACAACATGGCTGACAGATTTATTACTTCCACAAAGATCACAACTAGAAGCATTAAGGAAGTTATCTGGGACCTTCAAGACACAGACAAGGAACAGCAGAATCTGAGACTTCCTTTTACATTTGTCATCAGTTGTGTGTAGGTTCAGATCAAAAAAATTCAGTGAGGCAAGTTGAAGAAACTGTGAACCCTGTTGCTTGATGCCTTCCAAATTCAACTTAGTGGACTAGAAAAAATGCACATCCAAATTTGAGTGCCTTGAGGGAAAATTGCAAAGGATGCAGTTTAAGATTTTGTGATCTCTAGGAGAAGGGTGGAAGCCACTGCTGGTACTCAAGTTCCTGGGGTTCAAATCCAAAAGACTTTTTATGGATCCTGGTCAGGCTGTCAGATCAGTCAATCTGCAGGGTATAACCTTAGCAATAGAACAAAAGAAATAATTCTTTCTAGGTGGTGGGCTGCATGATGTGGATGGGGGAAAAAGGGAAAAAACTCATCTTCTTCATACTGCAGAGATCTACTACTGATCCTGGGCCTTCTTTATTCCTTTGTTGCTTTAAGCTGTTGCAGAGCAGTAACTATTTTGGCAGCCTTTTGTTACCCCCAACCTACGGCACTTGCAAAGAGTGAGTGTGGGAGATGAATGGGTTGGTCTATATATATATCAAGGCCTGCAATCCTTTTCTGTGGATTTTATAACCTCCTTGATTTAGCTAAAGCATTTTCTTTAAGAAAATATGATGAGAGATAGAGAGAACTAAAATGATAAATATGGATTCAGATGCTTTTAATTTAACTAGGGATATTAATGTTATTCAGAGTCTTAAATAACAATCAAATAAAAGATGATGAATACATTCTTGACAATCAAGTGACATTCAAATAACAATCAAAGAAATGAAAAGAAACTCATCTCAAAGAATCTTCCATTCTCACCAACCATCTAATCAGGAATGTAATAGGCCTCATGATTAATAAACAAGATGTGCTCGATTTTGAGCAGAGTTTCCTGTGAGGATCAGTTCCAACTATACGCATCAAACTGGATGATCTCACTACACAAAGAATGTAAGCTATAAAATTAAAGGGACAAGCCTGCACAAAAACCATAAGAAAATTATGGACTAGATTTCAGGTTTCCTGTCCTTTTCATTTGCTATCAGCGGATGCTATGTATACAATCAAAACTATGCTGAGTAAGACTGCACTACCACATAACTGGTAACCTACAAAGAGCATACATTGCAGCTCTTTCTACAAAATCCAAGTGAATCCTTGGATCCTACCATATAGAGAGGATTCTTTGCACATTCTCCTGCTGCAGCCCACTGTGGGCAAAGAACATTCTCATCTTCACATGCCTCGCTTGACCTGTTTTTCTCTGGTTTGTCGAAAGACCTCACATGAATCCATTTTGTTGCAGACCACTTCTCGCCTTCTATAACAGGGCAGCTTCCATGCAAGCTTTTAGGATCTGTTGTTGCATCAAGGTGGAGACTAAAGAAGAGCAAGGCGTCACCTTTTTCAGGTTTTACTGCACAGACAACCAAACTAAGGGAAGACTGAAATGTTCATAAATGATAGATATTGCTTCTGTGTTCAGAAACAAATACGTATGATGTGTAACCGGAATTCTTTTAAACAATTTAACAGTTAAAAGTTTAGGAAGTTAACAGAACCAAACAAAAAAGGTTAAATATCCAGACCACTTTATGCTTAATCGTGAAACTAGGCACAGAAACCACTGGATACAATCCAAAGCAAGTCAAATCATGAAGCAGCATTTATCTTTAGATAATCATGATTTCATGAAATACAAATGCAATGATTTGGGAAATTTTCTATCTATATTCTATTAGGAACTTGAATCAAGGTCTACATGAAGTGCAAAAATTATACGAATCAACAGTGGTGTAATGTGTGATACCTGCATAACCATTTTTTGCACAATCTGACCAGGTATCATTCTTCAACTGAGATAACTTACCCTGAAAATGATGATGAATGTAGATATAAGAGAGATCTTCTGCAATGTGGCTATTAGTGAAATTGTTACCTCTGAGTTGGGAAAGATGGTCTCCCCACCCTTCTCAACATTGGATAAGTACATCAATACAGTGGCAACTCGATGACCGCCGAGTTGTTGATTGGTTTGGTCATGAAAATAATCAAAATGTGGCTCATATTTTTCCCCAAGTTCATAGTGCAGTATTTGCATGGACTCGCCATTCTCTAGTAAAAGGTTGAACATAGGGTCATCACACAAACGATAAGATAAAATATGAATTTTTACTACTAATTTAAGGAAGATCTGTAACCTTCTGGAAGGAAGGTCCAAGCAGCAATCCTCTTCTCAATTCTTGCAATGACTTCATCCTTCAAGGAGAAGATAAAGTGCATAAGATTTTGGTGTCTAGACAATATTTTGGATGCAACTACCATGGTCATAACAAAGGAACAAACCAGTTGGATGATCAATCCAATGCAAAAATGCTTTGCTGCAAGGAACAATAAGAAAATTCTGTGCATTACAGTTATGCTATAACTCATTACAAACATAAATATCTGATCTAACAATCTAAGATACCTTGCATGCACGTATACCATGGAATTCACTAATATTCTGAAAGACCCTCACAAGACCATGAGCAGAATAATATTTTATCATGCTTCTAACATAATCTGAAAAACATGGAAAGAGAACAACAATTTGATGAAATATCTAAGCCTGATGATTCAATGCTGAATCATATTAAACAATCATAGGTGTGAAATAACTTAAAATAGTTACCCAAGACAAGAAACTTTTTCATAGTACAAGCAGAGATGCAGGCATGCAACTTAATGTGGTTCATGGAACAGTGAAGGTAGGATTAGTCAATTTGTGGTTTTTGGAACAGTTTCTGGGGTTAGAGGGATCTACTGGTAGCTACACCTTAAATTTCTGTCAAAGTCACATACTCTCTATCTTCCCTCCAGCTATCTATGGCACAACATTTTATGCTCTCTATCCGTCACCTGGATGACTATTCTTCATGACATGCTATCATCTATTTCTGACAGAAAAGGCTGCAATGGAGATTAAAATACATTATAGATATTATAGGAGGTCACTATAAAAAGAAAGGAAAGGTCAAATTGTAGAGGAGCTAAAGGATCCAACCAAGCAATAAGCCATCCTATGTTATGACAATAACTAGGATTCTCCAGTTTGTTTCTAAATCCTTCATATCAACGAATAGAAGGAAAGAAGTTTAAAAACTTACATGAATATCCCATGGTGAGCAGAGTGAAAACTATGTAACTGTATATCAGGGACAAGTCAATACAACCTGTGTAAAACCAAATATGGTGCTTTCTTTTTATTTCTTCGTTTTCCAAACTTCAAACTGTATCAATATCTCATCAATCTTTCTGGCTTGTTCCCGATTTTGGGGGCAAAATCAAGCTTGGTCCGGGGCCTCGGGTTTTCTGTCATTTTGTTCACTATCCAGTAATTTCAAGTTTTCACAACTTTGTTATACAATGAAACTTTTGGGTTCATGAACATGTTCACTATCTTGTTTTCAAAAATTCAAACTGCAAAGATTGTCACTTTTCCAGGCTTGTTCCCAAATTTTGGAAAAAAAATAATGGGTCCTTGTGTTCACTATTGAATAATTTCAATTTTTTACTATTTGCTATACAATGAAATTTTTGGGCTCAAAGACCTGTTCAGTGCTAGCCCATGCAAAATCATATATGTTCTTCCTTTCTTTATATTTTTATGTTTTCCAGATTAAAGCACATCTACATTCCATCACTCTCTTTGGCTTGTTTCAAGGATAAAAACACAGAATTCCCAAATTTGGGGCCCTTGTTATCTTTGAAACTAATGACTTCTTATTCAGTAACTTCAAGTTTGTACAACTTTTTGTTATCTAATGAAGATTTTGACTTCTCATCACATTGTTTTTCCAGCATTACAAAAACAACAAAATCCAGCTCATATAAAAAAAATGAATATTATATATATACATATGCATATATGTATATATATGTATATGTATATATAGGTATATGTGTATATATGTATATGTATATATATATATATGTATATATATATATATATATAGACATATACATATATATACATATATATATATATATACACATATATATATGTATATATATATATTAGAAAAAGGAACTGCAACATAAAAAAGAAAAAAGAAACTCATGCACTAGTATGCAAAGGAACCCAATAAGGGCATTCCTTCTCCTACCAACATCAGGTAAATTGAAATATAGGAAGTCAGACCATGTCTTTTGGGTCAAAGTAATTAGTATTTTTTTCCTAAACAGAAAAAGTCTTTGAAAATAGCAAATTTTAAATATAACCAAAATTGTATGTTTGTTTTCCCTAGCACTTCACATTTATAGTACAAAATTTGGAAGAATTTGAAATGCATTTCTAGAAAGGAGATGCCATCATCTTTTGATTTGTATTATCATGATGCTGATAACATTCCAGACAATGTTTTAAGATCAGACAAAAAATTAACCATGTGGATACACTAATTAGTCAATCATCAGCTGTGCCCACTTTTTTTATCTCACATTTCTAGGTTCTTTTTTCACAGAATCAGTTCCTTTTTTCAGAATTAAATTACATATTCAGAAAACCTCAGACAGTGGAAGGAAATGAAAATAAGAAGCATCCTCACCTTAAAATCAATTCATGAATCAACTTTATTGTCATCTTCAACCAGTGTAAATGTATTATATAAGTACTTTATAAAGGCATATGAAACAGAAAACAAAGAGAAATGGAGAAAAGATGGAGAAGTGACTAATAAGGAGATATCATATATGGAATCCACTACTAAAGAACATTTTTACCCACTTCTAAACATTATATTTCTAATTCTAAGATAACTCCCAAGTTACAAAGTCTCTAGGTCTCCAGGACATCATTGACTTAACTACAATTTCAGCAGACCTGAAGTTCCATCAAATAGAAAATTGACATTAAATAAGACGGGCCATCAAAAAGTACCTAAAAAAAAAAAACCTGAGAGACACAATACTAAGATAACTTGAGAAATGAAAAGCCTCCTTCTACTATTTTCAGTCCAACAATTCCAAATGGTCACCTCAATAGGAACTCCTTAATGAGAACTAGGATGACCAAATTGTTAAGTGATTATCATGTCAATACTCAATAGAGTTTTCAAACAACCAAAGACATAAATGGTTGTTCCAAAATTTGGTAACTCATCACCTGTAGCGCTTCAGGTGAGAATAAGGAGGGTTATGCTTGAAATCGACCAGAAAATTCACGCATCAAAGGAGCTCTTTTTAAAGAAAGAAGAAGACTAGAAAGGCCAGAAACATGGAATCATCACCTGGCGCTTCTCAAGGAACATTCCAGAGCTCGTCCTAACCTCGCTCATCACACTCTTACCCGATTCATTATCCGCAACCATGGATTTCTCCAGCTTATCCTTTGCCTGGTTCCACGCACGTCATTAAATTACAAACGTGGCCACGGCAACCAAAATGAAGAGAGATCAAGAGATTCTAACCAGCGTCATAAGGTGATCGCATTCGTCATAGGAAAGGAACCCCTTGTACAGGAAAGCCCTACCAACCATAAGCCGCCAAAGTAAAGATCGAAGCCATAAGATGGAAGCACAAGAAGGGAATAGCCGAGATTCCTCACCTGGGGCGCCACGAGAGCTGGGTGACCCGAGTGGGATCGAAGAAGTCGGAGTCCGCTCGGCCCAACGACGATCCAACAAGAAGAAGGGCTGCGAAGAAGGGGAAGAGGACGGGTCGAAGAAGACCGTACGAACAACAGTAGATTCCCATCGCAGCGGAGGATGAATGCGGATCGGCGAAGAATGCTGCTCCGAGAGAGAGCGGAGAGGAAGAGAAAGGGGAGATGGCTCTTCGCCGATCGATCCGTGACGCCTTCCTTCCTCGAGAAGGCTGAGATGATAATAATAATAATTTAGTATTATTATTATTATTTTGTTACGGTTAGTATTATTATTATTATTGGAAAGAGAAGAGAAAACTTAGCATTGGCTGTCGGTTGGGATTTAATAATAATAATAATTATTATTCCGTCTTCGGTCAAGTTACGCGCTCGAATACCCTCCGGAGATTACAAGAACAATGACTCACAAGAAAGGCGTGGGGTCGCCGAAATGAGCATTTTTCGTCGGTCAAAATCGCGTCGAACGGAGGTGTTGGGTAAACCTCTCATAAAATTAGAATTATAATTATAGATGTTTAAACCAATTTGAACCGAATTATTAAGGATTGATCGTATTATTTTTATTCGATTCAGTTAAAATAAAATAATCTATATCAAACGTATTCTGATCAATCTAATCGAATCAATTCAAGATTGATTAATTTGGTTTGTTAATTAATTTATAATTTTGAAAAATTAAAAAATATTTTTTTAAAAAAACAAATCGATTTAATTGAATTGAATTGAATCGAAATTTTGGTTAAATTGAAATTAAACTTGTGTTATTTATAAATTAAATATTTTATATTGATTTAATTAATCGATTTAAATTGGTTAAAGTTTTAAGATAATAAATTCAACCAAAATAATAAAATCTAAAGAAGGGTACTTCTAAATCAAAAATATTTATAGTCTTTAAAATTAAATCATCGATGAATGGGTCCAATTCAAATTATGTTTAATTTCATGAAAATTATATATCGATTCGATTTGAAACCTCTAATTATAATTAAGGAGTTTTATAATTTACATATTTATCCTTTATATATATATATATTTATTTATTTATATATATATATTGGTATTCTTGGACCTGAGAATCATCCTTCGCCGTCGTCTCGACTCAAAACCCTAACCCTATCGGTCTGTTTGGCATCGCTTCCCTTCGTCGCGGAGGAGCGGCTCATCAACCATGGATAGGTACCAGAAGGTGGAGAAGCCACGGCCGGAATCGGTCATCAAAGAGAACGAGATCCGAATCACCAGCCAGGGCGTCGTCCGCAACTATGTCAGCTACGCGACTAGCCTCCTCCAGGTATGGATCCCTCTTTCTCGCTGGCTTTTATCATTCTTTGGTGTGAGCTCTCCGATTTCACACGGTTGCCGATTCTATTTTCTGACATTGCTTGAGATCAATGGCTTATTAGCGGTGTCCTTTCTTTTAATTTGTAGGATTGGTAGGTTTTTCTTAAGATGTTTTCTTAAAGGGTGTAGGTTAGAGATACCTAAGTTTCTAATGTTCATCGAGGAAAGCTGAAATCTTGAGAACCATTTGATAATGCCTGATGATTTTGTTGTTCATATTCTGAGGCTGAGAACTTGACGGGTTTTCTTTAACCTTGTAACTACTGGTGGTGATCGAAGTACATGTACACAATTGACTCTTTTTAAAAGAAAATGTATATGTAATTTATGGTGAAGCTGTTGTCACAGGGTGCTTCTTCACATGATTCTGTTAGTTTACGGCCTCTGTTCTTTCACCTTTAAAAGTTACTTGTGTGTGCCATGAGTAGATCATACGGATAGACTCAGCAAATCTGTCATTGTTTCTTTCAGAAGCATGAAATAAGTTGTTTTATGAGATTGGTTTGACTATCTAGCACAGGGATCTAACTTTCAGTCTATACTTTCAGCTTTAACTTGGATACTTGCAACCATATTCTTTAACTATCTTCTTGTTACTTGTAATAAGATTCTATCAGATAATCTATTTTGTTGGTGATGTTTATCTGATTACAATGCCATCATTACTTTAGGAAAATCATAGTGAAAGTTGGCCATTGATCTAGTTTTTATCAACCATTTAGCTCTCTCCACTGCATCCGTTTCTGGAGAGTGGTTGGTGAGGTACATGCTATAGGCATGTCTCTTACTGTTGTTGTGTCGACGCATCATTTATGCATGATTGTGGGAACCTCCCTAGATCTAGAGATGACTATTGGAAGAAAATAAAAACTCCATGCACCTATTGTTAGTCATGTTGTTGTTGTAGGTTGATCGTTCACATAGGTCAGCGGATGACAGACATTTGGGGTATTGTCTTCCCTTGTCATTGCTCGGCACTTGATCTCTGGAAAGAAGCTTTGGGGCTCAAGATGGAAGAGGATGGGCTTGGTTTGAGAAAATTGATAAATGAAGGCCATGTGATAAAGCTATTCCTTTTCCATTCTTTTGCAATCTTTTTCTCCTTGTACAAAAGAAAAGAAAGAATCAACTGAAACACACAACAGAGACTGGTTTGGGTCGTAACTTAAAATTTTTGGTGTGTAGCATCTAATTTGTTTGTGTTTATTCAGTATGCCTCGAGCTTCACTCATATGCTTAGTCTATATGAGTTTGTATATTTTACCTTTTCTATTCATTCATGCATATGTCTTATTTATATGCAGTATCAGTATCAGTATTATTATGAATTCTTTTTTTATTTGGTATTAATCAGTATAGTGCTAAACTCAAAGTTGAGAAGTATTTGCCAAAGTTAGCCAAATATTATTGAGTAACTGACCTGATAAAATATTAGTCCCTTTGAGCTAGTGCCAATTTCAGCCTAGTAAATAAAGCCGAGTAATGTCAGGCCTTGAAAATTGAAGCCAAAGGCTACTAAAAAATTAGAAACTTGTGCCTTTTTTGTTGCACTTTAAGCTCATTCAACCTAGGAACAATATTAAACTTTGCTTTAGACATGCTAGAGAAAATCTTAGCTGCAAGTTCTCTAAAGGAAGATTTTATTATTTTATTGACTTAAATTAGAAAGAGGGCCTAGAATACACTCCCATATGTAAAAAAGTGTATTTGCTTTATCATCTAATTCAGATTCTCACTCTTAATTTCTCTGTTTCTATTGCTTGGAAGTTTAATAAATAATCTGATTGTGAAAACTTTTTTTTTAATGGTGGCTCACTAAGTAATATATTTTTTATCTTTTATAAATCAAGTTTTTTAATGGATGTTGTGGTGTAGTGGTTATACATTAGCCCTACACAGTAAAGATCCCTAGTGTGGTGTTGTTTCAGGCTATTAGGCAGCGTCAATTTCTTTTTGGAAGAATAGATCCATGTAACTAACCTGAAATAGTTGGGACATTATGGCTTGATGTTGTTGTTGTGCTCATGATTCACTGTTCTAAGTTTGAGCATACTGGGGCAATTTTACATTGTTGTGACAGATATACCACTGACTTGTTATTTGATAGATGCATGATGCACTCAAAAAATTGTGAAGATGTGCTAAACCTTGATGATGACTCTTGTTGTCATGTAGTGGATTAGTTTAATGAGGGAAATAAGATCTTGAATTACTTTTGATTTTCTTTTATAGTGGTCTTGACAGTCCCAACACTCACATATGTCTATATATATCCTGTGTGAGTTTTGTTAACCTTTGAAAGGCTTGGCAAATTAGATGTGTCGACTAGATGACTTATTGTTTCCAATTGTTCTTTTGACTGTAAATTTGTATGTTGGATGCTAAAATATTTTTGAGTGATTTTTATTAATTTAGGGTTCGTTCTGGTTGCCTATACGCTAGATCACCATGAAACATTGATGAACACGAGTTAACATTTGAACTTTGGATTTTCTTTTTCTTGAACATGATGATTGAATCTGAGTTTCCTATTTGTCAGCATCAACTAACTAGTCTACCCAGAGTCAAATTGCTATGGTGGAATAAATTCAAATAAAAAGATTGTCTTAAACAGAAGGTTGCACAATTTTCATTGTTATTTGCACTGGTTGGTTAGTGGACAATTAGCTAGAGCAGCAGGTGCTGTAGCATAATTGATTGCAAAGGAGATTGTCTTGTTAAATCAAAGATTACACAATGTTATGCCTTGTTTAATGAAAATGTGAATTCTTTCATCTAGAATGAATATATCATGCAAATTCTATGCATCTATTTTATGATGTTTATTTTCTGTCATTTAATTGACTTGCTCACATGTTGCTAGTTGTTGGCTAAACCTCCCTTTGATGATGTCATATTATGGTGTTTCAAGCAGGAAACACGTGTTAGAGAGATTGTCTTAAAGGCAATGGGACAGGCAATCAGCAAAGCAGTGGCGATTGCTGAGATTATAAAGGTTAGTTTTTAATTTCTTTTTCCTTCCCTTTTCTCTTAATTTTTTTTCAAAGTGTATTAATCTTCAACTCCCATGTATTTTGATCTTCTGAGTGCAGAAAAGAAATCCTGGATTATATCAAGACACCACAATCAGTTCAGTCAGTATAACTGATGTGTGGGAACCTATTGAAGAGGGTCTTGTACCGTTAAGTCTCTTTCTGCTTTTGATGTTCATATGTAACTAACTCCTTTTGACTTTTTTAAAGAGGTTGGATTGTCCCTAAGCTTTTAATATTGTCTTTGCAGTTTGGAGACAACACGTCATGTTTCAATGATTTCAATATCTTTGTCAACCAGAGAGCTCAACAAGAACTCCCCTGGGTAATCACATGTTGCTGCTTCTCATGCTGCATCTTAAAATTGAGTATACTTGGCTAGTCTCCTTGGGATGGTGGTTGGAGAACTATTTACTTTCTCTTTATGGATTTCTTTGCTTCCATTGGTAGATATCAAGCACCCTTAGAGCAGCCAAGACGTCAACAAAGATATCAACAGCCGCAACAGTTTCAACAGCAACAGCAGTTTCAACCAAAACAACCACAAGATCAATTTAATGAAGGTGCACATCTTAGAAATTTGTTTCTTTAAGTTTAGCTGTAACAATTGATTTTCTTTAGTTGCTTGGTTAAGATTCATATGTACGAGGACGTGGTAGAGGTAGAGGAAGAGGAAGAGGGAGGGGTTGGGGAAGAGGTTATGGTGGGTATGGTGGATATGACAACAACCAGGGTGGATATGGCAACTATCAAGGAGGATATGGTGGCTATGGCTACAATCAAGGTGGATATGGTGGATACAACCATGATCAAGGTAATTTAATTTGCATGATGTTGCACCTAGAAAAGATTGCCTTTATACTTTTTAACTATGTTACATGCTTTTTTGCACAATAGAAAATGGTGGATGGAACTCAAATTGGGGTCGTGGTGGTGGACGTGGTAGAGGTGGCTGGAATTATAGTGGTAAGCTCGTCTAATCATCTTTGTGGTTTTATTCACCTGCTTTGCCAAGTTGTTAGATTATACACTTAACACATACTTGAAAGAGATTAAAGCTCATAGAGTTTCTTATATATGCTTGAGCGTGTTTTACAACAACTAGGACAGTTGTTAATCTTGAATTTGTACTAATCTTCTTATGTTACAAGATCTAGTTTGTTGCAAACATTGAGTTCTAGGGGCGAAAGTGGGTTAAACCATCCATCCAATTCCTTTTCCGTGAGTTGTTCAGTAAATAATTGCATTTGTGTTTGTCACATATATGTATCTGTTACCGAATTATGCTATCTGAGTTCTAGGTATGAATATAGACATGGCTCAAGTATATCCATGTCCAGATAGCTGAGTATCTTTTAACACCTATATTAACCTAAGGAAAGATGTCACTCGAATGTTTTTCTCTAAAGTTCTTTTCTTTTCACATTTGCTTTAAGAAGTTTTCCTATGTATGAAATAGGATTGTTAGGTTTGAGTTAGTGTTTTTTATTATGTTTAGAAAATATATTAAGTTTATTAATATTAACATCATATCTGTATTCAGATTGAATCTGATTTATATCCATACAATGAAGTCACTGGGCTCTTAGGTACTCACCTAGGTGCCTAGGCAAGGCGAGACTTGGAAGTCATTGCCCGCCTAATAGGCTGGGAGGCGTCTATGCTCAAGCGCGACCTAGGCACTCGCCTGGGCTCGGGCACTAAGCGAGCCAGGTGGATGTTTGGTTCAACTCAGGCCAATTCGAGCGCCTAGGCCTAGGCACTAGGCGAGCTAGGTGGCTGCCTTGTTCAACTCAGGCCAATTCAAGCCTGAGTTGACCCAAATAATTGTATCTGGTTTGATTGAACCAGTTAGACCTTGAGTCAACAGTCGCCGAATTCGATTGGTACCTATCCATGCACGAGCCGTAATGTAGAAACCCTTTCTCACTTCGTTTCTGCATGACGGTGGAGTTCCTCCCATCGGCGAATGACAACAGCAGCGATAGTGATGTCGTCTTCCTCCTATGGCATCAGCAGCAATGTCTTCCTCCAGCAGCAACGGCAGCGTCTTCCTCCAGCGGTGACGGTAGTAGCGGCGTATTCCTCCAACAGTAGCGGCGACGACTTCTTCCCCTCCCTCTCGGTATATGTCTCTCTTTCTCCTCCTACCTCTGTCCCATTCATCGCAGCGTGCTACAGCCTCTTCTCTCTTCCCCTCCTTCCCCATTCACCACTCCTCCATAGTGACGATGACTTCTTCCCCTCCCTCCCAATGTATCACTCTCTCTTTCTCCTCCTCCCTCCTACCTCTGCCCCGTTCACCTTAGTGCTCCACTGCCTCTTACCTCCTCTCTGTTCTCTTCCCTCCTGCCTTCTTCCCTGTTCACTGCAGCCTTCCTATGTTCACCGCAGCCTCTTCCCTCTTCCTTCTTCCCCTCCCACTTCGATGTTCACTGCTGCCTTCTTCCCCTTTCAATACTTCTTCCCCATTCACCGCAGCCCTCCAACAGCCTCTTCCTTCTTTCCCTTCCTCTTCCCCATTCACTGCTGCCTTCTTCCCCTTTCATGCTGTCTTCTTCCCCATTCACCGCAGCCATCCTACAGCCTCTTCCCTCTTCTCTCTTCCCTCTTCCCCTCCCTCTTCCCTGTTCATCGCTGGTTTATTTCCCATTCATCACTGCCACTTCATTGCTGTTTGTCAATTTAGACTTAGAATAACTGCCTGCTTTTCTGTTAGTGTTTTGGATTGTCGTTGCGGCTTTAGATGATGAACTGGATTTTAATGATCTTTGATGTTAATCTTGTTTTATTTTGTCGTTTTGTTATTGAATACAGACAATGTACATTTGGTACTTTAAATGAATGGAAGTTTAATGTGTTATTTTTGTTTTAGTTTATTTTTATTAATCATGATATATAAATTTTAAATTATAATATTTGGGAGCGTCTCGCTTTGCTCGGACGAGTGCCTAATGCCTCGAGCATTTTGGGGCCGTGGCGTCTTTTGATGCCTACACTGTATTTATATCCATTTTGGAGTTGCATCTGCTGATTAAATGTGGAAAAGTATATGATTTATTCAATATCTGTTGGTGTCTTATTCATGTTCACCCCTATTAAGCTTTCCTTGAGTCAGTTCGTGTCTATGGTATAATACTTGGATTAAACAAGAAAGATTTCTTGTTCTTATTGTAAGATTGTGATTTGATTTGCATATGTTTGGTAGAAAGAATAATCCCTCCCTTTGATCATAAATGGAAAACGTTCATTCGGAACATGAAAAACCAACCAACAGCAAAATAAAATCACCGAATCTTCTGAGCTTTCTTCCGTTAATGTCGTACATACCTCTCAGCCTCTATTGGGATAAGGTCTGGGTGATGAGGGTGATATTGTTGCGACTGAAATGAACTTGGGATTGTAGAGGACAGGGGGCTAAGCTATGCGCCCAAGCTAGGCCAAATTGTTTAGAGCTGAGTCCTGACCTGACATAATTATAAATTGATTATCATGAAAGATAAGTCTGATATTATAATTCAGAATGACAAAAGATGTGATGCCACCAAGACCAAAATGTCTTATAATTGTTAGTTGCTGCTTGCACAAGTCCATTAAGTATCTTTTTCAGCAAAGGATGCATGGATACTAATACTGGAGAGGTGAAATAATACCAATTGGAGCCCTTGGACACTAAAGTTGTATTCAAAGAATAGACACAGAAGCCAAACAAGTAATACATAATAGGTCTTTGATTAGAACATAAGCCAGCTAGAACTTCTAGTAACTTCTTTGTAACAAAGGAAGAAATGAAAGAGGTAAGTATCTTTTACCTTAGTTATTTATTTAGCAAAACTCTTGCAAATTTTATTAGATCAACATTATTTAATCTTTTAGAAAGGATATATATTTGTATGGCTGGAGTATGGTAAATTTCAATTATGAGAAAATCATTTAGCAAAATGGAACTAATATTACAAAATGGAACTAACGTTACACCTAAAACATGTCTGGTGATGGTGGTGATATATCATTTTCACTTAGTTGAGGGTTAGGAATCTCATTCAATTTTTAAAGATGTTAGCTACTTCATCTAGTGAAGGCTTCGACGGTTGATAGCAAGGTATTGGAATCAAGTTTTGTTTTCACCACTTGCTCTTTGCCAAAAAAAAAAAAAACAGCAAACATAGCCTGTAAAAGGAATGATATATACAGCAAGGTTTCCAAGTAGGAATGACTATTCGTGGATAGGCTGGTATTGCATCATGGGCATTGAGCCATCACGGGATCGAGCCTCATGTCATTGACTATACATGATTCGGAATTGCTCCTTGGGCTTTGATGTGTTTTGGTTAGATTATGGCTCCCCAGTTCTGTTTCATATTAAAAGTGAGAGGAGAAAGGAGCTGATTTATAGATGTTAGGTAATCTATTATTATTAACTTGAGTTTAAGCATTTTAAGTCACATGTTTCCAGGGGTATGAAGCTAATATATCAGATTCTTAGTAGGCCTGGTCGTGATAGTTTTACTCAAGTTTCTTAACCCACTTGGGAACTTAATCATTTGGGTCAAAAATGTCGAATCTCTAGGCTGCAGCCGTGAGACAGATACCAATACCCATTTAAAGTTTTAAGCCGAATGATCCTTGTGCTCTGATATTTCAGTTGACAGGATCCCTTGGAGAATTGGTTTTGCAAGTGGACATGATTAAATAAAGCTGTTACCTATTAGAAAAAGATAATTAAGCTGACAATCTACCGTGTAGTAGTCTGGCAAGTGAACTTATGATCGACTAAAGTTTTTGCCTGTACTCTTAAAAAAGGAAAATTAAATAAACCTCCCTGTACTGAGCTTTTGCTTCTCATGTGTTAGTTGCTTGTAAATTTCATGTGCTATGACTCAATGTTCTCAAATTTGACAGGCGGAGGATACGGAGGAGGAAGGGGTGGTGGTGGAAGGGTTGGTGGAAGAGGCTATAGCCGTGGACGAGGAAGGATGGGTGGCCGTGCCAGAGGGAACCAGTTCTAATGTCCTGTTGTTGGGCTTGGGATAGTTGTGCATGCTTGTTTACGTTAGGGAAAAAAAGGTTATTTAAGTACTTATTTAGGGCATCAACTGTGAGTTATGATTGTGCAAGACCAAGCTTTGATGGTAAGAGAAGTGGTTGTGCTTTCTCAGTTACGCGGTTATGTTGGCTGCCCAAGCTAGAATTTTGTTTTCCAGGATTGTGATCAGCAGAGTGCTGCAATCTGCTCCGTCTTTCTTTGTTCATATCAAATATTAATCCATACTAGTGTATCTGAAATTCTATTACTTGTAGCATTGAGTATCAGCTTTGCTTTCTACTTTGATCCAGCTTAAACAGATCATGAAACTGTTGCTGATTGATTGATTTGTTTATAGACTGGACAACTGCGTTTGAAATTGTTGGAAACTGTTTGAAGTGGAGTTGAAATTAAAGGTTTTTATTCATGTTCTTGGATGGATCCATCCAAGTTGTTTTTCCGTGTTTTGCAGCATCAAGTGGATGCATATACTTAGTGGTTTTGATAGGGTAGATTAATTAATTTTTTATTGAAATCATATATTCTTTACCAAATATTATACTGATAATAACATCCTACTACAAGAATCAGGCGCACTGACCATCATATATTATAATCAATCATATTTGAAGGGAGACAATAAGAGCATATCATGTCTTGATTCATTGGTTCAAAGGAGTCGGAGACGAGTATTTGGTTTGGTCAGTTTAGTGAACAAGGCTTCCAAGGCAAACTTTTAGGAAGACAACGTCTGCAATCAATTCCTAATGAAGTATAATTAGTACACCTTGCTTATAAATGGTGAATAAATAATTAGTACATCTTGCGTCCAGTAGTTCCTTCATCTATGATATTTAGTTATAATTGGCATTGGCCTTGCAATCAATAATTAGTACACCTTCCGAATAAACGGATAATAAATTTTGGACAAATTCCTTAAAAAAACATCTCAAGATTTTAGTTTTCCCCATAAAACAATCTCTTTTTGTTTAATTATTACACCACATCCTTATTTTCTAGCATATAAGATTGTATTTAGTGGCCTCGATAATCTCTATTATGCTCGCGAAGGCCTCACCACGTTCACGAAACTCTCTTTTTATTTTATTCTCATAGAATATTTTTATTTTTTAAATATCTTATTTTCTAGCATATAAGATTATATTTAATGGTCTCGATAATCTCTATTATGCTCGCGAAGGCCTCACCACGTTCACGAAACTCTCTTTTTATTTTATTCTCATAGAATATTTTTATTTTTTAAATATCTTATTTTCTAGCATATAAGATTATATTTAATGGTCTCGATAATCTCTATTATGCTCGCGAAGGCCTCACCACGTTCACGAAACTCTCTTTTTATTTTATTCTCATATAATATTTTTTATTTTTTAAATATAAGATTATCTTTGGTCGTCTTTCCTCGTGGTTACTTCTGTCATACTCATCATCTCGTTGTCATCCACATACAACTTATACGACCTCTTGTTATTATCTTTATTGTCATGTTTATGCCCATGATATCATCATAAAACATTCCTTAAAGGATAAAGAAGATCATGCAAAGGTGATGAGGCCTCGTGACAAGGTGAAGGCAACCCTGACGAGGAACGAAGCCAATCATATGAAAGTAATATACCTTGAAGATGCAGGCTAGGGATAATTTTATCTTTTAAAAATATAAGAAGGATAAAAGAAAAATATGATACAAAATCATAAAAACCTATAAATTTTTTAAGGAATTTATGCATGAATTTTTATCTTTTTATCCATAAAACTCAATAGTTTCACACAATATAGAATTGTCTTATCCCTTACGAACTAAAAGCCAGGTTCGGCCCGGCTCAATTTGGAACGGTCTACTTCCAGCTTCATCGGCCGGCTCAAGGTGGCCGTGGAAGAACGAGAGCTGTTTCCGTGGCTTCTGCAGGGCCGCTTCACTCAATCCTCTCGATTCCTTCGCGAGGCAGGCGATGGTTCTTTTCAAGGCCAGCCGGCGCGTTGTCTCGACAAGTTTGTCGGCAATCAAAAGTGGATCTGTAAGTGGGTCTTTCTTAGACTTTTCTCTTCTATTTTGGGGTTTCATTTGCTGGATCAAGATCGATGCTTTCGCTCTTGTATTGGAGGTGGTAATCGATGTCTAGTGTTCGAAGATGCGGGAGGAATTAGGGTTTCTGATACAACTTAATCTACCGTTGTTGTGCTTTTGCTACGCCAGAATCGATCTGATCGCATTACGCCTTTCTCCTTCCCTTTACCGGTCGCTTGCTCTTGTTGTTATCCGATCATTTCCTTATGTTGCACTGGGTACGGGTCGACCTTGGTCTCATCCGTTTGCAATCCTGTCGGCGCCCCTCTGCCATACCATCATGGGTCCGCCGTGGATGCAGCTGGAAAATATCAACAATATGCATATTTAACTTCTTCATAATGAATCGTAGGCATCAGAAACGCTTTTGCCTTGCTATCTCTTCATAATAAATTATATTTTGAACATAAGATCATCACAATTTTACTTGTCTTTTTTTTTTTTTGTATGAGCCCAAAAAAAAGATATAATATTCTGTGGAATTTCTAGAGGAAGGGCCTTTCTCCTATCATACAGGTGGAGTTGACTGAATTTGGAAAAAAAGAAAATTTCCTCTGAAGCTTGGATGTAGTGTATTAGTTACCCAAGACCAAATCAGATTTCTACTCTCAAGATCCTTGTTAAATTCTGCGGTCTAAGATACATAGATTTTTCAAATACGATTTGAACAAGTGAAAGACCCTGCGATTTGATAGTGGGGAACAACAAAACTTTGAACAAACTTAAAATAAATAACAGATTGTTATATAGGAATAACATGAAAGAGTAAATAATGATATTTAAAGATTAAAGTAATGAAAATGAAAAACATGTCCCTTTTATCACCCAATATTCATAAGATAACAATAAAGCAAAGCTAAGCATGGTTCACCTTGGATTGAACTTTACACTGCACAAATAGACCCAGGAGGGCCAAACTTGAGAGCGATATCATCAAAATCCTGATTTGACTTGTAAAATTTAATGGTTTATGATCCGATACACCCACGATGATCTGAATCTATTAAGATATTTTTAGGCATATAATTTGACTAGGATCTAGACTTGGATATAGTATCTACCAAGATCCTTACCTACCCATAGTCCTACAAATTCATGTAATTTTCTTTTAATGCTGGAGCAATAGGACTTGATTCTTGCTTAGAGGTCATCAGATGTCTATCTTATGATCAACTAAAGGCTAACTGTCTCTAGAAATAATATTTCTCCATCTCACACAATCATCACAGATTAAAACTCTTAACATTCTCAATTTTCATACTATCATGGTTTCATGTCCCTTGAAGCCCATTTTCCCACTAGTCCCATGTGGTTCCATGTCTAGGATGTCTCAGCTGCTTCATAAATCAAGCACATCATCTCGTGCTGATATCTTTTTTGTTACCATACATCATGAGATTGTCAATGAGTCTAGGGAAATTTGGACAATCTTGCATCATTAACCTTCATAAAATCTAATGCTGCCAAGAGTATATAATATGAATGTAGCAACTCTGTTGTGAGATTTACTTTATTCAGAATTCTATACATTATTCATTACTTCTTCAAATACAAAGCAAAACAAGTACTGGAATATTTCAGGACCCAAGGACTTGGTTAACATGATATCAGAGCATCCAAAAATTTCTGTTTTTGGGAAGAACTGCTCAGGCAATTTCGTTCAACTTTTTTCTTGTACAAATAATATGATTTGTCTCCTTCTCAAGGAAGAAAAGATTCAAGTGGGGAATTAAAATGTAATTTAAGAGCACGGTGTGCTAAAAGATAAGCACATTTGGTCACCGCACAAGTTCAATATTAAACTTGAATCGGATGCAAGTTTGGAAGGAAATCTACAGTCAGAAACTAAATGGCATTATTGCCACGGAGCATTGCAGAATTCTTGGATGCTGAACAATGACAGGACATATCTTTCCAGAATAACAAAATTGCTTTTAAAAATGTTTCAAGAAGACTAGTCCATATTTATAGGATTGTGGTTCCACTTCCATCACCAAACATGGCAACTAGTCATATGCTTCAGAACAGAATCTCTTACAATGACATCTAGAAGTCTCCATTAAAAGTCCCATTTAATTCTGATGTGTTTTTTTCTCTGCATACCATGTATCCCAGGGTGGAGCACTCCAAACTTTGGTAGGATTGTTATTTTAGCTTTGTTATACATTTGAATTATGAGATGGAATTGTTTCAAATGATAGGTGTAGTTCAGTATGAATTTGCATACCACTCTAATTGCAACTTGCTGTGGAGCATTATCAGTAACCTCAAGATCTGTGGTGAAGTAGATGTCACTTTGAATTTCCTTGAATACTATTATAAGAAGATTTTTTACTGTTGAAATGACTGGTTTTGGTCCATATCCAAGAGAAATATATCCATACTGTATGCCTTCATGCTTAGGATCATATTGGCAGTTACTGGATCACAAATTTGTATGATATCATTATTCCAATTATTATTGAAGGAAGTTTGATATAATTGACCATGGGAATTTTATCACTGTTCTTCTGTAGGATGATAATTTTGAGCATCGTATAAACTTTATCTCCTTCTACAGTTCCAAGATGATTTGACTCTATAATATATAGATTAAAAATTCCTGTCCAAGAGGGTAACATTCATTAAGAAAAACTCGAATGAACTCAAAGATGATATATATATATATATATATATATATATATATATATAATCATCAAGTCAAGAATTTCAACTAAAACATGAATTCTTTATCATGCAAGAGCTTCCAGCTGTCTATAGAATACAAAGTCAATAAAATAATAATTAAAATTAGTTCATGTTCAATATGAAAAGAATTCAAACATCTATTGATTCAAGAGCTCTGGAGAGAGGAGAGGAGAGGGGAAGGACTGTGACTTAAAGTAGTGAAATGCACATACATCACTTGTTTGGTTAGGATGGGTTGAGTTATGGAATGCACATACATCTATTGAGCTGCTGGCCCGGGTTTTTGTGGGTTAAGCAGGGCTGATGCCTCGCCGCCTGGAATAGGCGCTCACCTGGGCAATGCCTACTAGGAGTTACATCTCTTAGGTCACCTAGATGCACTCTGGGGTGCTTCCCCATGAGCATTTAGGCCAGTGCTCAGAATGCCTTGTGACAAAATTATAGTTACTACACCTGAAACGCACCAGATGTAATCTACACAGGTTCTTGTATCTGCTTGCTGGTAGTATGAGTAAATATGCAAAAAGTTTAGATGTTAACTGTCCGAGGTAGCTTTCTCTAGTTTTATATATACATATATAGAGATATAAGTCTAGGCTGCTACGGTTAGTATGATAAGCTAGACCTGGGTTATGCCATACAATGGCATGGTTTCTCCTACCCTGTAAGAATTGCTAAGGACTATATATATATATATATATATATCGAGCGGTATACCGTTCGGTATACAGTTTCATACCGTACCGAGCGAACGTCGAAACTCTGGTACGGTACGAAATTGCATATCTTGCTTTCAGATACTCTTCAATAAATCCAAAGATTGGTGCTTTGATTTACCAATAAAAAGTGGGGGGCCAAAAATAATGTTCATATGTGCACAGGTTTTTCACCTTGGAAATGCTTGCAATATATTTGTGATGTTATCAATGAATTGATCTGCTAAATTGAATTGCAAATTTACTAATATTGCCAAGTTGTCCAGTCTGTTATTTGTATTCAAGGTATCCTTTTTGATATTTTTGGCTTCTGAATTCTGATGTCAATGCTTTGGAAGGATTAGATCATATGCCAACACAGTATGCAAAATTGTAGTGCCACATCTAGTAATCTATATACCATGAGTATCCTTCATGAATATTTCTTTCTCCATTAAACGAGAGAGCGCTGTTGATATGAAAGCAAGCTTACTTTTTGATCTTTGACTTTGAAGAAAACAATTTGCTAAATCTTTAATCACCATTGATTGCATGACAAGTGAGATGCATTCTCGTATTTGAGAATAGAACACAACACTTCCCAAGTTCCAAGAGTGAGATATATTAGATGCAATGGTAAGTTTTGACTTTGTCAATCTTTGTGGTTAAGGAGTGACTTGTTTTACTGGACTGTCTTATTGAATTTACGGGTTTTGACATCCTGGATGTGAAGCAATATGCAATGAATCGATAGACTCATGTGAATAAGTAATAAAGAAGGAATGAAGTATTTGTGAACTGAATTGTTGTAGTATTGTACTTAAAGTATTTCATGATTTGAGATATATGTAGCTTTCAATGAGCCACTTGCTAGCTAGCTTAGCAAGCCATAACTCAGCTAGGCATTTTCCGTGTGTTGATCCATGGTCACCTGGCGAACCACAAGCTTATGCCTTACGGAGTTGTTTCACGATGCACCTAACTGGGCGAAGCACACGCTAGGCATATGCTTGGCTTAGGGAAAAAATCTGTTTCCATTGTCGATATCTTGCTGACACTATGTGCCGATCAGGAGGTTGGCTTAGGGAAAATATCTGTTTCCATTGTCAATATCTTTCTGGCACCAATCAGGATGTGACATCATGGTCCAAGATCAATTTTTTGTATCCTACTGTTAATTTTAATTGTTAAGCATCCCCTGTAATTTATAATGTCTTGAATGCTTCTTTGCTTCCTATTCAGTCAGAGTAGAAAATATAAAATTCACTTCAGAAATGTTCTGAATATTTTGTTAAGTGCACGTCTGTTCTATTTAACTATGTTCGTACACATCCTTCAGAAGTTCATGCCATGCCATGCAATTAATCTATGCTATTTTTCTGTTGCACATTCTCTTCAATGAAACCTTTGTATCCACTATTTTAGTTAGTGTAATGGTGATGATTATTTGATTGATGGTTCCTGCCTTGTGTATATGTTTTTTCTAGGTACCTCTCAAGAACCTTTCTTCGATTTATAGGGCTGGACTGGTTCGCCATTCCAGTGGCTGGAGATTATTTTCTGCTTGTAGGTCATTCAGCACCCAGACTGCTACAACAGGAAGTACCCCTCAGCCTCCACCTCCGCCTCCAGAAAAGACTCATTTTGGTGGTCTAAAGGATGAAGATCGCATTTTCACAAACCTATATGGCTTGCATGATCCTCTTCTAAAAGGTGCCCTGAAACGGGGTGACTGGTACAGAACCAAGGACTTGGTAGTTAAGGGTAGTGACTGGATTGTCAATGAAATTAAGAAGTCTGGTCTGAGAGGCCGTGGAGGAGCTGGTTTTCCATCTGGTCTGAAGTGGTCTTTCATGCCCAAGGTATCTGATGGCCGCCCTTCTTATCTTGTCGTCAATGCTGATGAAAGTGAACCTGGCACATGTAAAGACAGAGAAATCATGCGTCATGATCCTCATAAACTTCTGGAAGGGTGCCTGATTGCTGGAGTTGGTATGAGGGCAACGGCTGCATACATCTACATAAGAGGAGAATATGTAAATGAACGATTGACACTTGAGAAGGCGAGAAAGGAAGCATATCAAGCTGGATTTTTGGGGAAGAATGCTTGTGGATCAGGTTATGATTTTGATGTTCATATACACTTTGGTGCTGGAGCTTACATCTGTGGTGAAGAGACAGCATTATTGGAGAGCCTTGAAGGCAAACAAGGGAAACCGAGACTAAAGCCTCCTTTCCCAGCTAATGCAGGACTCTATGGCTGTCCGACTACTGTGACAAATGTGGAGACTGTGGCTGTATCTCCCACAATTTTGCGGCGAGGGCCTGAATGGTTTGCAAGCTTTGGCCGGAAAAATAACTCTGGCACAAAACTGTTCTGTGTATCTGGTCATGTGAACAAACCTTGCACGGTGGAAGAGGAGATGAGTATCCCACTGAAGGAATTGATAGAGAGGCATTGCGGTGGCGTTCGAGGAGGCTGGGACAACCTGTTGGCAGTTATCCCGGGAGGTTCTTCTGTTCCTCTCCTTCCCAAGCACATATGTGATGATGTCATGATGGATTACGACGCCCTTAAAGCTGTTCAGTCTGGACTGGGTACTGCAGCAGTGATTGTTATGGACAAATCCACTGATGTCGTGGATGCAATAGCAAGACTGTCTTACTTCTACAAGCACGAGAGCTGCGGTCAGTGCACACCCTGCAGGGAGGGAACGGGATGGCTGTGGATGATTATGGAGAGGTTGAAGGTGGGGAATGCTATGCTGGAGGAGATTGATATGCTTCAGGAAGTCACCAAGCAGATCGAAGGGCACACTATATGCGCTCTGGGTGATGCTGCTGCGTGGCCGGTACAGGGACTTATCAGGCATTTTAGGCCAGAACTAGAAAGGAGAATCTGGGAGAGGGCAGAGAGAGAGCTCTTGGAGGCTGCAGCTGCTTAAATCCTCTGGCCTTTCCTTTTCAAGAGCTTTCTCAGCTTCTTTTCATCAAACCTATGAGAATAATCAATTGTTGGTGGACATCCTAATGAGAACACAGCTCTGCATGCTGTTGCTGACCTTGTCCTCTACACAGACCTATTTGTCTGAGCTCTTCCAAGAGCAGATCCATGTTGTTGGATCCCTGAGCCTGCAAATTCTGCAATTGTTTTCTTTTGTGGAGGAGAATTCATTTGTTGTGTGCCCATGAATATATATTGGGAATCTTGTCAAATTTCATTAATATATTTTTATGGCTTTAAGTTTATCGTACAAATCCACTCTTATTTATTTTTGTTACAAAATATTCATGTTTGAGAAGAGATTGAAAAAAAAAAAAGAGAATAGTCTCACATTCATAAATATCGAGAGAATTGAATGATATATACTAATTTTGATTTATATTTAAAAAATTAAAATTTTTAATTGAATTGATATCTGAATTAATATATATTAATCCTGATTAATTTGATTTATCATCATTAAAATTTAATTATATTCAAAGATATTGTTCTTACGACTTGAATACCAATCACCGTACAACAACATGTGTCGTGGAGGCTTAATCTTAATCCAACCTGCCAAGCTCTTCCACACTTGGTTGAGTGGGTCATTTTGAATTTAGGACTCTCTTTTAAGTATTCAGAATTGTTGATCGATCGCTCACTTCGGCATGAGTGAGCCAATAATCTCCGATAATCTTTCTTTTTGCGTGTTCTTTGTGGATGACATAAGATTATTTTCACTTTTGAATCTAATAATATATATTTTTGCATGTTCTTTGTAGATAACACAAGGTTGCTTTTGGACTTACCCTTTTGTCGATCGCAAGAGTAATAGACTCCTCGAACAAATTTAGCTGATAACATGTTACAATCTACACCAAGTAATGAAAAAAATGAGACAAGTATACTTCTCAATTAACACAGCAAACGCTCACTAATTCTCATGAGAAAGTACGTATAGAGTGCGGGGAGGCTACCGGTAGAAAGGATCTTTTCGTTTCCGCGTTGCCTGCAGATGTCAGCAGATTCCTAAGTTTCAGAGCCACGATGTTTATAATTACGAGAAGACACAGAGGAAATAAAAGGAGAGACAGAGAGAGAGAGAGAGAGAGAGATCTGCATGGTTTCGAATCCATTCAACTTAGTATTCCTGTGACTTATGATTCCAGTCAAAGTTCTTTACGAGGATTGCTTCGCATCTTCATGTTTGACGAGTACTTCATTCGCTATGTATAGCGTCGGGGACGGACCAAAAGGTTTGAAATGGATGCGGACTTCCTCCGGCTTTGTTACTACTACTCGTTAACGGGTTATCCGAGTGAGCTTTACTACTCATTAACTTTGAGCAATGAGCTAACGTAATGTATAACATCGAAGAAAAATTAATGTATTCATTGCTTTCGCTCACTTCTATCCATCGTATTCATTGGTTTCTCTCTCCATCTCTTTCGTCAACTTGTACAGTCATATATGACATGTTTA
>LVTN01001529.1:14208-27114 GCA_001649415.1 Musa itinerans
CTTGTTGCCCAATCGGCGGTTGACCTCCGCAACCCCGATATCCTTGGCGCAATTCCGCTCTCCTTGGCCCGATGCCCGACGTCCGAAGCCTTCTGCCGTCCAATACCCTAACGTGATCTCCTCCGGCGCAACGTCAATTCCTCCTGCGTTAACTGTCTAATCTTGATCGAGTAGACCTGCATCACTCAAAATGCAGTTAAACATCTAAACACAATCAATTAGTTTCATCATCAAAATTTGAGATTCAACAACAATGACCAAATAGGTGAAACCGTCGTGACACAGTCTCCGAGACTGTGTCAGGCGGTGGTACCGCCAGTCTAGGCAGTGGTACCACCCAGATAATAGATGCCGGTGGCCTCGACAGAAGAGGAATCGACGAAATAGATATAGGTCATGATGACTGAACCACTCTAAAAGTCGGTTTGCATTTACTTTGAGCAACTTTCTTTTACAGCAAACTACCTCTCCTCCTTACTACTTTCAATATGTTTATGAACATGCTTTCATGTTAAGATATTTACGAAATGGTTTTCGTTGGAAATCGGTTTTATCGCAACGAAGTTTTTGAAGACGTAATTTTTACCGCTGCACTAATTCACCCCCCCTCTTAGTGCCGACTCTTGATCCTAACAGTAAGGAGTGCCAAGTCATCATCATCACTTAAAGTTTTCACCGAAGTGGCTTTCTTTGGTTCTAAATGCCATGTCTTTCTTATTCTTTGGAAGGCTGTTCTCAAGTTTATCATGTGCTATACATATCATTTCGTAGGTTATCAAGGACCCAATAAGTTTTTAAAGCGGAATGTTATTTAGGTCCTTTGCTTCTTGTATTGTCGTTATTTTAGGATTCCAACTTTTTGGAAGGGATCTTATTAACAAGTTCAAAATTAGAAAAACTTTTGCCAAGTACTTTTAGACCATTGATGATATCCGTAAAATGGGAGTACATATCAACAATGGTCTCGCTTGGTTTCATGTGAAACAACTCATAGCTATAAACCAAAAGATTAATTTATGACTATTTAACCCTACTTATGCCTTCGTGTGTGACTTTGAGTATGTGTTAAATATCATATGCAGTTTCGTATATAGAAACCCGATTAAATTCATTTTTATCAAGAGCATAAAACAAAGTATTCATCGCTTTAGCATTCAAGGAGAAAGTCTTCGTTTCTAAATCATTTTATTCGTTCATTAATTTAGAAGACTTCTCAAAACCACTTTCAACAATGTTCTACAACTTAAAATCTATAAAAAGCAAAAAAGTTCTCATTCTAGTTTTCCAATATGTGTAGTCTATTAGGAACGAGTCGGCACTAAGAGGGGGGGCTAAATTAGTGTAGCAGGTAAAATCACGTCGATTTGAAAATCTTTCATACGATAAATACCGAACCCGTAAGATAACTTGAAATCTCATTCATATATGTAGTGAAAGTAGTAGGCAAGCAAAGATTCAGTTTGCAGTAAAGGTAAATTGCTCAAATAGAAATGCAAACCATTTTATTGTGGTTCGATCGTCATGACTTACATCTACTTCATTGATTCCTCTTCCATCGAGGCCACCAGCATCCACTAACGATCTTCCTTCAATGGGCAAAGATCAACCACCCTTACAACTCGATTCTCTTTTTAACAGGTTTAGGAGAGAACCTTTACAACCTCCTTCACTCCTCTCTTAAACAAGACTAACACTTAAGTTTTGAGAGGAGTTCACACATAATTACAATAGCGTTTTCTTTTCTTTTTTGCTCTCAGTTATGTGTTTTTTAACCAGGGATGAGAGGGGTATTTATAGGCCTCAAGTGGATTCAAACTTGGAGCCTAAAAAAGTCTCATCCCGGGTTTCCTGGGTCCTGGCGGTACCATCGCCTTTATTGGGTGGTACCATAGCCTGCAGCACTAACACTAACACTGACACTGGACAGTACCACCACCCAAACTGGTGGTACCACTGCCTGATATAATCTCGGAGACTGTGCCACAACGGTGCCACTTGTTGGGTCACTGTTTAGGCCTTGCACTTGGCCCAAGACAGCCTAAACTTAGGCCCAATTGACCTCTAATTGAGTTGGCCCAATTCTAATCCAATTATGTGCTAACTATGAATTTTAAGGCATACACTAAGCTAAATAATTCTATAAGTCTATGTTTCTTTCGATGAGCTTCCGACAATCTTCCGGCGAACTTCCGACGATCACTCAGCAATGTTCCAACGGACTCCAGCAAGCTCTTGGACTTTATGATGATCTTCTTGGTGAGTTCCAATGAGCTTCTTTGGCAAGCTCCTGGACTTCTCGGTCAATTCCGACAGAACTTCCGATGAATGTCCGGACTTCTAACGAACGTTCGAACTTTCGACGAACTCTCGAACTCCCAATAAAATCTTGTTCTTGACTATGGGACTTGATTTTGCTTTATTCCTTGTTCGCTATCATAGATAATCCTGCACACTTAAAACCCACTTCGATCTAGATAATTATTATAAAGCTAATCAACTGTTGTCCGACATGTCATTGGTTTATCGATGCTTCATCCGATTCTTCGGTGCATTATCCTCTCTTGCAGCCTATTGCCTAATCGGCCAGTTGACCTCTGCAACTCTGATTTACTTGGTGCAATTTTTGCTCTTTTTAGCCCGATGCCCGAACCCATGGTCCGAAGCCTTCTATCGATATGTCGACCGATCCTTCGGCTCGACATCCTATCTTCTAACATGTTTTTCTCCAGCCCAACATGATTCTTCCTACTTTAATTGTCTCTCCCTGATCGAAGCTTTTTGTATCACTCAAAACGTAGATCAAATAATAAACACTATCAATTGGTTTCATCATCAAAATCCAAGATTCAACATAGTCCGTCCCATTGAACATAGGAGGACGAGTGATAGAAAGACCCTCTTGATTGTTAGTAAAATACATTTCTCTTAGGTGTTAAACCAAATGAGAAAAACCTTGGCTCTGATACCAATTGTTAGGACTAAAATTGGCACTAAGAGGGGGTGAATTAGTGCTTACAATAAAAATTACGTTGATTCAGAAAGCCTCAATGATTTAGAAAAGCTTGATTCGATGAAACCCGTATCCAAAATGATATCGAAAGTGTGCTTTACTTGAAGTAAATGTAATAAGCAATTAAAACAAAGAACAATAGTAATGAAGAGCAGAAAAAGAGTGCATACTAAATTTAAAGTGGTTTGGTTGTCATGACCTACATCCACTACCGATTCCTCTTTCGTCGAGGCCATTGGCGTACACTAACGATCTTCTTTCAATGGGTGAAGACCAACCACCCTCTTACAACTCTTTCTCCTTTTCATAGGTTTTGGAGACAGCCTTACACCTCTCTTAGAATGATCACAAAGCTAAGGAAGGAGGACACTTGGCACTTTTTCAACACTTTTACAACCCAAAATCAAAAGACTTTTGTTCATACTTTTGTGTTTTTTTATGTAAGAAAGAGTAGAGTATTTATGGGCCCCAATGGCTTCAAAAATAGAGCCAAAAAGTGTCTCATTCCTAGTTTTTGGGGTACTGACAATACCATAGCTATTATTAGGCAGTACCTTTGCTTGCAGACTAACATTGGGTGGTACCATCGCCCAGTCTAGTGGTACCACTGCTTGACAAAGCCTCAGAGACTAGGCTATGGTGATACCACTACCTAGCAGCATTAACTACCGATGGTACCACCGCCTGACGTGGCTTCAAGTGGCTGAATGGGCCATCCAACTGGCCCAATTCAACCCTATTTAGGGCATAGTTGGCCCCTAATTGAGTTAGTAAGATTTATCCCAAAACTAACTCAAATTAGAGTCATAACTATGATAGTTTAGGCTAAAACAATTACAATACCAGCAATCTAAATTGTCTGGAACGTCAATTGTTCAACTAAACTCTAAGTGAACTTCTGGCGAACTCCCGACGATCTTCCCATGAGCTTTCAGTGAACTCCCTGTGAACTTCCGGTGAGCTTTCAACAAACTCCCAGCAAACTTCCAGCGAGCTTTCACTACATTGTCCAATCCTTTGATGTATCCCCCAATTTATTTGGCCCGATGCCCGATCATTGGCTCCGGCCCAACATTCGATTCTTCTTTAATTATTTTGCCTTTCTCACAATCATAGTTAGTCCTACATCACTTATCTCAATACATGGATTAGATTATTAATTCACCATTTGATTTCATTATCAAAATCCAAGATTCAACATCACGAGCAAGTATCAAGAGGATCCAGACTTGGACCATTGGAAAGTAGTTAAGTGTATCCTTAAGTACTTGAGAAGGACTAAGGATCTTTTACTAGTATATGGAGGTAGTAGCCTCAAGGTTGAAGGCTACACAAACTCGAGTTTCTTATACATTGTCGATGATAGCAAGTCTAATTCGGGGTATGTGTTCACCCTAAATGGAGTAGAAGTATGCTGGAAGAGTTCCAAGCAAGATACTATCGCTAACTCAACCACAGAGGTGGAATACATTGCTATAGTGGAGGCAGCAAATGAGGGAGTCTAGATGAAGAAGTTCATTATAGATTTGGGAGTCATGCTAGGCAGTGAGGAGCTGATTCCCTTATATTGCAACAACAACTGGGGCGACTGCTTAAGTAAGGGATCCCAGGTCTCATCAGAAGTATTATGAGGAGGTTTTAGCTTGTTAGAGAGATTATGGCCCAAGGAAATGTGGCAGTAGAAAGAGTTCCATCCGAAGATAATATCGCAGTTCCACTAACAAAGCTATTGTCTCATATTTCCTTTTAGCGTTATAGGGGTCTGATGGAGATCAGACACAAGTGATTGGCTTTAGGTCAAGTGGGAGATTGCTAGTCATAAGTGACCTGCAAGCCAATCACGGGAGTAATGACATGTGCAACATGACACACACTCTTTTTGCTTATTATATTATTTGACATTATATTACTTTATATTGCTTATTACATGAATATATATATTGTGATGTATATAGATCTACGCAATGAAAATCAGATAGTGATGAGATCATGATAATAATAAACACAGACCCTAAATAATCCTAGTCATAGGTTACTCAAGAGGGACATCGAGATAACTAGACAGATTGGTATACTATATACCCGTCCATATGATGGACGCAACTAGTCTCATAGCTACTCATGTTGGGACACTTGGGATATAGTGCAGGTGCTCATTAGAGAATGAGTTCACTGATTGATCCGCTCATGGAATGCTGGATGGTTGATAGTACCATATTGTCAAACAACGATTCCATCATCCTAGTGGTGTATCTGGTCCTTAGACTTGAGGCACCAAGGATGTCCTGTATGAGTACTCCACTCTTTGATACCAGGCTTATAGGCCTTAAAGTTTCAAATCTAGCGTAGCCGGTCATCGGGAGTGGTAGTAAATCTTATGAGCACTATTGAGTGTCGATAGAGGATCATCCACTCTCGGTGTCGTGAGAGGAATATCCCTTGTATTCTTACTCAAACAAATCCTTGGCTAGGGTCATTTGGATTGAGAGAAAAAGAGTTCTCTGGGAGAATCTAATTAGAGTGAGACTCAAGTAGAAACTATATGGGTCTGATAGTACCATGCCCGGTATATGGTCTTTGGGGTATTAGATGTATGAGAGACTATAAGCACATAGTAACTGCGGATAGATAGGTCCAAAGGATTAAATTTTCCTATATCATCTGGGGGCTGCGGTGTAGTGGCCATGTGTTAGGATCAATACAGCACTAAGACGGAGGGGGGGTTGGTGAATTAGTACAACGATAAAAATTTCATTGATTTGGAAAATTTCGTTTGGTACAATCATTTCGACAATGCCCGTATCAAAAAGTAATAAAAGTAATGACTTAGAGTAAATATAAATTATAGAGTGCATCTAAGTAATAAAAGAAAGCAATAAGGAAAGAACACACCGGATTTATAGTGGTTCGGTCGTTGTGACCTATGTCCACTTCCGATTTCTTCTCTGTCGAAGTCACCGACATCCACTAATGGTCTTCCTTCAATAGGTGAAGATCAATCACCTTCTTGTAAAGCTTTCTCCTTTTCACGGGTTTAGGAGACAACCCTTACAAGCCTAACACCTCTTCTCTAATGATTATAAAGCTAAAAAGAGGACTCTTAGCACTTTTTACAACACTTTTACACCCAACACTTAAAGATCTTTTTACACTTTTCTGCTCTTTTCATTTTCCTTTCATGCAGAAAGGAGTGGGGTATTTATAGGCCTCAAAGGTTTTAAAATTAAAGCCAAAAAGTGTCTCTTCTCGGATTTCTAGGGTACTAGCAGTACCACCACCGACACACTGACACTAGGTGGTACCACCATCCAGTCTGGTAGTGCTACTGCTTGACAGAGCATTGGAGACTGGGCTCTAGTGGTACCACCGCCTGATAGGGTAGTACCATCACCTAGCAGCATTAACTACTGACGGTACCACCACCCAAACCACTTGGGAGGTTAAGCCTCAATTGTTCCACCGCCCACCTTAGGCGGTGCCACCGCCTGACATGGCGCCAAGTGGCCGAGTGGGCCTTCCAACTGGCCCAACTCAGCCCTAAATCGGGCCGAATTAGCCCCTAACTGAATTAGTGGGATTACCTCATAATCTTAACTCATTCTAAGTTCTAACTATGACAAGTAAGGCATTAACTAAGCAATCTTTGTCTAGTATGTCAATTGTTCTTTCGGTGAAGTCTCGACGAACTTCCGGTGAACTCTTAGCACGCTTTTGGTGAACTTTCGATGAACTCTTGGCGAAATCCCGATGAACTCTTGGCAAGCTCTCGACAAACTCTCGGTGAACTCCCGACGAACTCTTAACGAACTCCCGACAAACTCTCGGCAAACTCCCGATGAACTCTTGGCGAACTCATGACAAACTCTCAGCGATCTCCCAATGAACTCTCAATGAGCTTCCAATGAACTCTCGATAAGCTTTTAGCACATTGTTTGAATCTTCGACATATCGTCCGATCTTTGACTCCAACCAATCATTTGCTTTATACCTTATTCATTATCGTAGTTTAACCTGCAACACTTATATCAACATATGGAGTAGATCAATAATTTATCTATTGATTTCATCATCAAAATCCAAGATTTAACAATATCTCCCTTCTTTATGATGACAACCAATTGATGATAGAGTTAACCTTAACTCCTCCTATCTATATGCTATATTGAGTAAGCAAACTTGAATACAAAAGGAATCATGACCTTTGAATTCAAGTGAAACAATTTATCGAATGCAATATATCAAATCAAAGTTTCATATGTTTGTGTATCATTATACTTTTAAATTAAAATATGCATAATTTCAAAACCTTACATTTTATCCTCACTTCATGCATGATACCAAAAATAAATCAATCATTACTATGGGCATATCATACATGATACTAAGACATTAAAATTGTTAAGCATTTATCACTTCATGCATTAAATCAACATTTTGATCATGATACCAAACATTCATCATTTCTCCTATGCATTATACTAAAGCATTCATGATACCAAATATTCATCATTTCTCCCCCTTTATCATCAACAAAAAGGAGAATAATTCAACAATGCAAGTGTTTTAAACTATTTAAGTAAGTTTTACACCAATTTATCCAAGCTAGCAAGAATGAGAAGTTAAGCAAAAACTTTGCATGATAACTGCTTTTGCTTTTTGAAATGGGAAAGCTAGCATTTTTGCTTTAGATGTGCAAGAGCTTTTTGGTTCTTCTTGAGATGTGCAAGTTTCTTTCTTCCTTTGTTATAAAAATAAAAAGAAGAGGAAGAAGAGTAAGGGAGGAATTCATTCTCCATAAAAAAACAAGAACCAAATTCAAAAGTCAAGCTTCTACTATAGCAAAGAGAGAGGATATATCATAAAGGATCAAGATGTCTATACCAAAAAAAATCAAATCCCTATTCTTGCAAATGATCATCACATACTAAAAGTCCATGGATAAAAATTCTTCTTTCATTAGGAAGAATTAATGGGGAAGGATAATTAAATGAAGGATAAAAAATCCATGAATCAAGGCTCTTCTTTTGTAAATAGAAAGAGGAAGGATTCATATGAGATGATCTTGATATAAAAGGAAAATTCAAGTTATGAAAAACTGAGAAATTCGAAAAACTTATAAAGGAATTCATGTATTTGGAAGGTTTAACATGCCTAATTCTCTTCTAATAAAATTAAATTGTTCCTCATTCAATGGTTTTACAAAAATATCTACTCATTAATGTTTTTATCAATAAGTTCTAAAGATATGTCATGATTATTAACATGATCTCTAATAAAATAATGCCTAATATCAATATATTTAGTTCTAGAGTATTGAATGAGATTTTTTTTAAACATATTGCACTAGTATTAACACATTTTATGGGTATGTTTTTCAAGTGAATTCCAGAATCTTCTAAAGTGTTCTTCATTCAAATAACTTGTGCACAATATACACCTACTACTATATACTCAGCTTCGATTGTAGATAATGTAATCAAGTTTTGTTTCTTGGAGGACCAAGAGACAAGTGCGTGACCTAAGAATTGACAAGTTTCAGATATGCTTTTTCTATCTATTTGACAACCAGTAAAATTAGCATCGGCATAAGCAAGTAACTCAAAGTTTTTAGAATTTGGATACCATAGTCTTAGATTAGGAGTTTCTTTTAGATATATAAAAATATTTTTAACAGCTTTTAAGTGAGATTGCTTAGGATTAAATTGAAATCTACTACATAGTCCAACACTAAACATTATATTGGGCTTAGTTGCTGTGAGGTATAATAAACTACCTATCATACCCATATAAGTCTTTTAATTAAAATATTCTCCATTAGTGTCTATATCTAGTATTGTAGAAGTGCTCATTGGTATATTAATAGCCTTAGCATTATCCATATTAAATCATTTTAATAGATCTAAAGCATATTTTATTTGACTAACAAAAAATCCATCACTAAGTTATTTGATTTGTAAATCTAAGAAAAAAGTTAATTCCCCTATCAAACTCATTTTGAATTCATGGCTCATACTATTGGCAAAAGATTCACGTAAAGATTCATTGAGAGATCCAAAAATGATATCATCAACATAAATTTGAATAATGAGAAAATCATTTTCAAAATGTTTGATAAACAATGTAGTATCGACCTTGCCTTTCATAAAATTACTTTGAATAAAAAAAGAACTAAGCCGCTCACACCAAGCTCTAGGGGCTTGTTTTAATCCATAGAGAGCCTTAGTCAACTTAAACACATGATTTGAAAAAGTGGCATTTTCAAATCTGGGAGGTTGTTCAACATAAACTTCTTCGGACATAAAGTCATTAAAAAAAGTACTTTTAACATCCATTTGAAATAATTTAAAATTGTTACAACTAGCATAACAAGGAGAATCCTTATGGCTTCAAGTCTAGCCACAAGAGTGAAGGTTTTTTCATAATCGATACATTCTTCTTGGTTGAAACTTTTGACCACTAATCTAGCATTGTTTCTAACTACGATACCAAGTTTATCTTACTTGTTTCTAAAGACCCATTTAGTACTAATTACCAAATGGTCACTAGGTCTAGGAAGAAGTTTCCACACCTCATTTATCTCAAATTGATTTAATTCCTCATGCATTGCAATAACCCATGAATCATCTTTTAGGCCCCCATCAAAACATTTAGGTTCAATTTGATATAAAAAGGTTGCATTCACACAAAAATTTTTAAGAGAAGAATGATTCTGAACACCTTTTGAAGTATCTCCAATGATTAGCTCCTTATGATGAGCATCTACATACTTCCCAATCCTTATGTAAAGATTCTTTGGAAGAAGATGCATCCAAGTTGCTAGTGGGAGGAGATGGTTCATTCAAATTTAAACCATCAAAATCAAAATCATCATCAAAATCATTTTTCTTGGATTTGGAAACCTCATTGAAAATAACATGAATTGATTCTTCTATAACCAAAGTTCTTTTATTAAACACACGAAATGCTTTAGAAGTAGAAGAATAACTAAGAAAAATGCCTTCATCAGATTTTGTATCAAATTTTCCTAAGGCATCTTTTTCATTTAAAACAAAACATTTATAACTGAAAACTTTAAAACACAAAACATTGGGCTTCTTGTTATTCTACAACTTATAAGGGGTTTTGGAAAGTAATGGTCTTACTAGAACCCTATTCATGACATAACATGTCGTGTTAACGGCTTCGACCCAAAAATATTTGGGTAAGCTATATTCGTTTAACATGGTTCTTGCCATTTCTTGTAAACTTCTATTTTTTCTTTCAACTACTCCAATTTGTTGTAGGTTTCTTGGAGTAGAGAAATTATGGTTATCCCATTTGATTCACAAAAGTTTTGGAAATCACTATTTTGAAACTCACCATGGTGATCACTACGTATAGATGAAATCTTAAAGCCTTTTTCATTTTAAACAAGTTTACAAAATTTTAAAAAATACTTAAAACAATCACTTTTGTGTGCGAAAAAATATGTCCAAGTGTATCTACTATAATCATCAACAATTATAAAGGCGTATTTGCTACCTCCTAGGCTTGTTATATCAATTGGTCTAAATAAATCCATATGGATCAATTGCAATGATATAGATGTACTTATTTGATTCTTTGACTTAAAACTATTTTTTATTTGTTTTCCTAGTTGGCATGCATTACACACTTTGTCTTTGACAAACTTGATGCTAGGGATTCCTCTTACAAATTTTCTAGATAAAATTTAGGAGATTAGTTTCATGCTAGCATGACCTAACCTCATATGCCAAAGTTGTAGGATGACGAAATCATTGTTTAACAATGAGGTATCATCAATCCATCCAGCATTCTGTGAACGGATCAACCAATGAACTCATTCTCCAATGAGCATTAACACTGTAGCCCTAGTGTCCCCATATGAGTAGCTATGAGACTAGTTGTCTTCATCATATGGATGAGTATATAACATACCAATCTGTTTGGTTATTTCGATGTCTCTCTCGAGTAACTTATGACCAAGATTATTTAGGGTCTATGTTTAGAGGTGAATTGATCTCATTATCGTGATCTCATCATGATCTGATTCCTATTACACAAAACCATGGATATCACAATACATCAAGCAATATAAAGTGAGAAAATATAATAATAATAATAAGCAAAAAGGGTATATGTCATGTCACATGTGTCATTACTCACGTGATTGGCTTGTAGGGCACCTATGACTAGTAATCATACACTTAACCTAAAGCCAATCACCTATGTCTGATCCCCATCAGATGCTTGTGACACTGAAAGACAATATGAGACAATGGCTTTGTTAGTGGATTTATGATATTATCTTTGTTAGGATCAAGAGCGGCACTAAGAGGGGGGGTGAATTATTGTAACAGAAAATTCTTTGATTTTCGTATAAAATATTTTGTACGTTCAATGAAAATCGAATCGGAAAGATAGCAACTTGAAATGTATGAGAGCGTAAGCAAGATTAGGAGGAGAAGCAATTTGCTATGAAATGATTTGCAGTTAAAGTAAATTGCACAAATGAAAAGCAAACTAGAATTTAGAGTGGTTCAGTCAGCATGACCTACATCCACTTTTGGATTCCTCCTCCGATGAGGTCTCCGATGTCCACTAAAGGCCTTCCTTCAATAGGCGAAGGCCAACCACCTTTTACAGCTCTTTCTCCTTTTGCCGGGCTTAGGAGACAACGCTTACAAGTCTCACTCCTTTTTCTTGGATGGTTACAAGGCTAAGAGATGAAGGAGGAGAACTCTTCACTTTTACAACACTTTAATGCTCAAGAACTCAAGATTATGCCAAAAGGTTTCATGCCCTTTCATGTAGAAAAGGGTGGGTTTTTATAGGCCCAAAAGGCTTCAAAATTGGAGCCAAAAAGTGTCTAATCCAAGATTTTCGTGGTCCTGGCGGTACCACCGCCATTACTGGATGGTACTACCACCTGACACCTGACACTGGGCGATACCACCGCCCAGTCTAGGCGGTATGACTGCTTGATAGAGCTTAGAGACTGAGCTCTAGCGGTACCATCGCTTGACAGGGGTGGTACCACCACTAGCAGCATTAACTGCCGGTGGTACCACCTCTTGACAAGGACAGTACCATCGTCCAGAAATCCTGGGGTGCTGCTTTCTAGGCGGTGCTACCGTCGGCCCTAGCAATGCCACCGGCATCCAAGAATTCAAGGGCTGAATGGGCTGCTTAATTCGGCCCAATTCAGCCCTATCAAGGGCCCAATTGACCCCTAATTAAGTTAGTGGGATTACCTCCCAATCCTAACTTAATTTACTCTCTAACTATGATACTTAAGACATGATCATAGTACTTCTTATTCCGGTGCATCAATTGCTCTTCCGGCAAGCTTCCGATGTACTTCCGGCGAACATCCGACGAACTCTCGGTAATGCTCCGGTGGACTCCCAACAAGCTCCTGGACTTTACGACGATCTTCTTAGCAAGTTCCAATGAGCTTCTTTAGCAAGCTCCTGGACTTCTCGGTTGGTTTCGACAGAACATCCGACGAACGTCCGGACTTCCGACGAACTCTTGAACTTCTAATGAGATCTTGATCTTGACTCCGACAATACCTGCTTTATGTCTTACTGCTATTGTAGTTAATCAATTAACTTCATCATCAAAATTCGAGATTCAACAATCTCCCTCTTTTTAATGATGACAATCAATTGATGACGGAGTTAACCTTAACTCCCCCTATCTATATGCCATACTTGAGAAAAGACATTATTGAGTTCAAGGCATTTGAATTCAAGAAATAAACTGATAAGATAAGTTCATTAAACTTATCAACATGCACATCATAATTCCTATCATGATCTAACATTCTTAAAAGATGATGCCAAGTATTTATCAAAATGATGTCAAGGCATGACATCCATTTTCAAGTATGA
>LVTN01001529.1:56722-69782 GCA_001649415.1 Musa itinerans
TGAAGACCAACCACCTCTTTTACAGTGCTTTCTCCTTTTCACGGGTTTAGGAGAGAACCCTTACAAGTCTCACACCTCTCTTGAATGATCTCAACACTTAGAAAGGGAGGAGGAGAACTCTAGCACTTTTACAACTCTTTAACACTTCAAAGACTCAAGAATATATCAAGCTTTCGTGCCCTTTCATTCAGAAAAGGGTGGGGTTTTTATAGGCCCCAAAGGATTCAAAAATGGAGCCAAGAAGTATCTCATCCCTGATTTTCAGGGTCCTGGCGGTACCACCGCCATTACTAGTTGGTACTATCGCCTAACAGAGCTCGGAGACCGAGCTCTGGCGATACCACCGCCTGACAAGGGCGGTACCACCGCTGGCAACATTAACTGCCGGCGGTACCATCGCTTGACAAGGGCGGTGCCACCGCCCAAAATTCTTGGTACTATCGCCTAACAGAGCTCGGAGACCGAGCTCTGGCGATACCACCGCCTGACAAGGGCGGTACCACCGCTGGCAACATTAACTGCCGGCGGTACCATCGCTTGACAAGGGCGGTGCCACCGCCCAAAATTCCTAGGAGACCAAGTCTCCCTAGCGGTGCCACCGTTAGCCCTGGCGATGCCACCGCCTAAAATTCCTAGGAGACCAAGTCTCCCAAACGGTGCCACCACTAGCCAGGAATTCAGGGTCCTGGTTAGGCCTTGAATCTAGCCCAAATCAACCAAACTTAGGGCCCAATTGGCCCCTAATTAAGTTATGAGATTACCTCCTAATCCTAACTTAATTTATGCTCTAACTACGATAATTGAGACATGATCACAGCACTTCATGTTCTGGTGTGTCAATTGCTCTTCCGGCATACTTCCGGCGAACATCCGACGAACTCTCGGCAATGCTCCGGCGGACTCCCAGCAAGCTCCCGGACTTTACTATGATCTTCTTGGTGAGCTCCGACGAGTTTCTTTGGCAAGCTCTTGGACTTCTGGATTGGTTCCGGTAGAACTTCCGACGAACGTCCGGACTTCTGATGAACTCTCAAACTCTCAATGAGATCTCGATCTTGACTCTAGCAACACCTACTTTATGTCTTACTACTATCGTAGTTAATCCTGCATACTTTTCTCAACATATAGATTAGATCAAACAATTTACAATTGACTTCATCATCAAAATCTGAGATTCTTCCTGCTTTAATTATCTCTTCATGATTGAAGCTAGTCTTGCGTCACTCAAAATATAGATTAGATCATAAACTCTATCAATTAGTTTTATCATCAAAATCCAAGATTTAATAATCTCTCCGTTTTTTATGATGACAACCAATTGATGATGGAGTTTAAACTAAACTCCCCCTATCAATATGCCATATTGATAGAAACATACATTCAAAAATAAATTATAAATCTAAGTAACATGTCATCAAAAAATCATGCATAATAAAATTTTCAATACATCATTCCATGCATGATCATCATCATAACTTCTCCCCCTTTGTCATTAACAAAAAGGAGAAGTGCAACTAGCAAGTTTTTGAGATATAATTTTAAATCATTGCATTATAAATATAGTTTCTAGTTTTTGAAACATCGCTGCATATATCATCATGCAAGCTAGCAAGTTTTTCAGATATGGAGTTTAGCAAAACTTTTGCATCTTTTAAGATGTGCAAGATAGCATATTTTCTTTTCTTTGCGTTATTCAAGCAAGCAAGTTTTTTGAAAAAGAATGCAAGATTTGCATCATTTTAGAACATGCAAGCTAGCTAATTTTACATTATTTTAGAACATGCAAGCTAGCAAGTTTGCTTTTCTTTGGGATGTGCAAGTTAGCGTGATTTGCTTCTTCTCAAGTTGTGCAAGCTAGCAAATTTTGGTTCTCGTTTGAGATGTGCACACTAGCAATTCTTTCTCCCCCTTTGTCATTGAAAATAGGGGAATAACACAAAGGTACAATTCATTTTCCTTTACATCAATTCTCTAAGCATCACAAAAGGTATACAATCATAAATATAAAAGAATTATACATAATGAAAATCATATCAAGAAAGATATAATATCAAAGATTATGTGAATACTAAAAGACATGATTCATTTTGATATCCTTTAAAAAAAAAATGAAAAGAAATCTTCGGAGGCTGAATAGTAAGGGAAATCTTAAGTCATGAATTCCGAAAAAGATATTCTCTTTAGTAAATAGCAAAAAAGAATATAGGAGAATAAAAGATCTCGATTCATGTATAAAAAATCTCAAGTTGTGAAGATCATGATTCATATATTAAAAAATTTTAAGTTATAATTCCTAGAATTCACAAGAAAAATCATGATTCATAAAAAAATTCTCAAGTTATACATATTGAGAAATCAAGATCATGATTTGGATAAAACTCATTCAAATTTAATTTATAAAATCATCAAAATCACTTTCTTAGTTTTAGAGATTCATAAAATTACATAAATTCATCAATCTCTTATTGAAAAACTCGATAAGATAGAGATTGAGAAATTTTTAAGAAAAATGCTTTCCTCTTTTTAGTTGTTTCAATTTATATTATTTATTTCAAATAAGCATGCCTTTGTCTTTTATGCCAAATAAAAAAAAGTATCGTTGTTTAAAACTGAAAGAGCAAGATTTATCACAAAAATTATCAAGATCAAAAGTGTAACACATAATTCCAAAGCATATGATTTCAAATCATCATTACTTCAAATCCTCATACATAATATAAAATCATCAAGCATGATACCAAACCTTTTAATATTTTCATTACATTATTACAACATTACATCATTAAAACATCAAGCATGATTTCATTAAATATAATGCATTTTCAATCAAAATTATTTTGTTTGTTGTAGTAATGCAATTTTCTTTTTAAGCGAATCTAAATTTTCATGCTTAGTTCTATGAGTTAATATACAATTGTTTGTTACGATCGCGACACTAAGAGAGGGGTGAATTAGTGCAATGAAAAAAAATCATCAATTTTGTAAGATATTCATTCATTGAAAACCAATCTCGGAAAGTGCTTGACTTTAGAGTAAATAAAAGAGCAACTAACTTACAAAGTAATGGCAGTAATGAAAAGCAGAATGGAAATGAGCACACCAAAATTTATAGTGGTTCGGTTGTTGTGACCTACATCCACTTCCGATTCCTCCTCCATTGAGGTCACCGGCATCCACTAATGATCTTCCTTCAATAAGCAAAGACCAACTACCTCTTTACAGCACTTTCTCCTTTTCTCAGGTTTAGGAGATAACCCTTACAAGCCTCACACCTCTTCTTGGATGATTATAAAGCTAAAGAGAGGGAGGAGGAGGACTCTTCTCACTTTTACAATACTTTTAACACCCCAACACTTAAGAGTTTTTTCACACTTTGATTGAACTTTGTTACCCTTTCATGTAGAAAAGGGTGAAGTATTTATAGGCTCCAATGGCTTCAAAATTGGAACCAGAAAATGTCTCATCCCAGATTTTCGGGATACTCACGGTACCACTACCAGTACTAGGCGGTACCATCGCATGACACTCTAACATTGGGTGGTACCATCACCGAGTCTAGTAGTACCACCACTTGAAAGAGTTCTCGAAGATTGAGCTCTAGTGGTACCATCGCCCGATAGGTGGTACCACCACTTGGAAGGTACTAACTACCAACGATACCATCGCCTAGTCTAGGTGATACCACTTGTTGAATCTCGGATTTTAATGATGAAGTCAATTGTAATTTATTTGATCTAATCTATATATTGAGAAAAGTGTGCAGGATTAACTATGATAGCAGTAAGATATAAAGCAAGTGTTGTGCCGGAGTCAAGATCGAGATCTCATTGGGAGTACAAGACCTCGTCGAAAGTTTGGACGTTCATCGGAAGTTCTGCCGGAACTAACCGAGAAATCTAGGAGCTTGCCAAAGAAGCTTGTCTGAACTCGCCAAGAAGATCATCGTGAAGTCTAGGAGCTTGCCGAGAGTCCGCTGGAACATTGCCGAGAGTTCATCGGATGTTTGCTGGAAGTATGCCGGAAGCTCGCTGGAAGAGCAATTAACGCATTGGAACGAGAAGTATTGTAATTATGTCTTAATTATCGTACTTAGTCTGTAAATTAAATTATGATTGGGAGGTAATCTCACTAACTTAACTAGGGGCCAACTGGGCCCTTAATAGGGCTGAATTGGGCCGAATTGAGCATCCAATTCAGCCCCTAAATTCCTGGCCGACGATGGCACCACTAGGGTCGGTGGTGGCACCGCTTGGAAAGCAGTGCCCAGGATTTCTAGATGGTGGTACCGCCCAGTGTCAGGTGTCAGGCGGTGGTACCGCCCAATAATGGCGGTGGTACCGCCAGGACCCCAGAAATCAGGGATTTGACACTTTTTGGCTCCATTTTTAAAAGCTACTAGGGTCTATAAATACCCCACTTTTTTCTACAGGAAAGGGCACGAAAACTATTGGCATAATCTTGAGTTCTTGAGTCTTAAAGTGTTGTAAAAGTGAAAAGTTCTCCTCCATCTCTTAGCCTTGTAACCATCCAAGAAAGAGGAGTGAGACTTGTAAGGGTTGTCTCCTAAACCCGACAAAAGGAGAAACTACTGTAAAAGGTGATTGGCCTTCATCTATTGAAGGAAGGCCTTTAGTAGACACCGGAGACCTCGTCGAAGGAGGAATCCGAAAGTGGATGTAGGTCAGAAATAGTATTCAATGGTTGAGATGTATACTAAAAAATGGTATATGGACTAGACTGCCTAGAAGGACTGATCCCCTCCAACCTGAACCAGAAACTGAAATACCAATTTTTAGGGGTCATCAATCTCCTCCAACTGGTCCCTTTAAGGAATCACCTCCAGTAGAGAAAGCACCTCCCTCATCTATTGATGACATGGGGACTCGGATGGATCGTTTTGAACAATGACAAGATCGACTTAAACAATGCCAAGATCAAATCTTAACTGAGTTGCAGTAGATTCATCGATAGTTCAATACCTTGTTTAGACATTTTAACTTACCACCTCCTGAATAAGGAGTGGATGAAATCTCTCTCTTATATTATGCTTACTTTTATGTTGTAATCTTATGTTGATTATCTTGCTATTTGTAATCTTAAAATGATGCTTACTTTGATGCAAAAATTTCGTTGTGATCTCTTTTATGTTGTAATCTTATGTTGCCTACTCTGAAGGTGAAATTCTGTGCTTACTTTGATGAATGTATCGCACTAAGAATTAGATTTGATAAATCTTTTAAATGAATAAATTCATTGATACATTCAACTTTTGGTATTTATAACCTGATGCATTATGTGATGATCATTTTCAAAATAGGAATGTTAATTTGTCCAAATGCATGAATTTGATGTATATCTTTTTCGAACTATCTTTTATATTTCTTGAATGAAGCTTTCATGAGTTTATGCCATATCAAGTTTACCTCATACCCTTGCTCCATCACTTAATGATTTTTGATACACTCAATCACTTCATAGATTTCATTGACAAATGCATCTCTCATGGATTTATCACTTGTGAATTTTTAATGAGAAATGGATTTGACTTATGAATTTCTTTTTCATATGACACTTCTTATTCTTCTCATGAAAGATGAATTTTAAAAATTCTAATGGATATCTTGATCCTTGAAAGATAAATTTTTATGATGAGATGAACACTTGCAACAGTGAGGATTTGATTTCACATGAATATCTTGATCCTTATGAAAATTAAAGCATAATTTAATGAAACTTTTTTATTATTTTTGAGTTGATTCAAATAATTTCACAAAGTTGGTTCTTAATGAATTTCCTCCTTACTTTCCTTCTTCATGTAAAGTTTTGATATAAAAAAGGGGGGGGGGGGGGAAGTTGATGGATGCTATCTCTTTAAATGTTTATGTGAGAACTTTTGAATGATATCATGTCATGAATGCTTGAAATATGATTAGTATCATCAAATACAAATTGAAATGTGGCATGAATTTTTATCACACTTGTATTGTTGAATCGTTCTCCTTTTTGTTGATGATAAAGGGGGAGAATTAATACCAAAATGTGCTAAATTGATGACAAATGTATGCAATGTATTTCATCATATATACTTGAAATGTTTGCTTGATAAATTTATTTCATTATGATAAGATATCTAGAGCTTAACTTGCTATTTTACAATTGATATCTTTCCATAGATTGATAAATTGCTATCTTTGTCATTTGAAATATTATACTTGAAAATGAATGTCATGCCTTGACATCATTTTGAGAATGTTAGATCATGATAGGAATCATGATGTGCATATTGATAAGTTTAATGAATTTATCTTATCAATTTGTTTCAAGAATGTCTTTTCTCAAGTATGGTATAAAGATAGGGGGAGTTAAGGTTAACTCTGTCATCAATTGATTGTCATCATCAAAAAGGGGGAGATTGTTGAAACTCGGATTTTGATGATGAAGTCAATTGTAATTTGTTTGATCTAATCTATATGTTGAGAAAAGTATGTAGGATTAACTATGATAGCAATAAGATATAAAGCAGGTGTTGTGCTAGAGTCAAGATCGAGATCTCATTGGGAGTTCAAGAGCTCGTCGAAAGTACGGATGTTCGTCGGAAGTTCTGCTGAAACCAACCGAGAAGTCTAGGAGCTTGCCACATAAGCTCATCGGAACTTGCCAAGAAGATCGTCGTGAAGTCTAGGAGCTTGCCGAGAGTCCGCTGGAACATTGCCAAGAGTTCGTCGGATGTTCGTCGGAAGTACGCCGGAAGCTCGTCAAAAGAGCAATTGACGCACTGAAACGAGAAGTGCTATAATTATGTCTTAATTATCATAGTTAGAGTATAAATTAAGTTAGGATTAGATGGTAATCCCACTAATTTAATTAGGGGCCAATTGGGCCCTTAACTGAATTGGACCAAATTGAGTAGCCAATTCAGCCCCTAAATTCTTGGCCGACGGTGGCACTACTTAGAAAGTAGTGCCCTAGGATTTCTGGATGGTGGTATCGCCGACAGTTAATGCTGCCAGCGGTGGTACCGCCCCTGTTAGGCGGTGGTACCGCTAGAGCTCGGTCTCCAAGCTCTGTCATGCGGTCGTACCGCCCAAACTCGGTGGTGGTATCGTCTAGTGTCAGGTGTCAGGCAGTGGCACCACCCAATAATGGTAGTGGTACCACCAGGACCTCAGAAATCCAGGATTAGACATTTTTTGGCTCCATTTTTGAAAGCCATTGGGGTCTCTAAATACCCCACCTTTTTCTGCATGAAAGGGCACAAAAACTATTGGCATAATCTTGAGTTCTTGAGTCTTAAAGTATTGTAAAAGTGAAGAGTTCTCCTCTTTCATCTCTTAGCCTTGTAACCATCCAAGAAAGAGGAGTGAGACTTGTAAGGGTTGTCTCCTAAACCCGACAAAAGGAGAAAGTGCTGTAAAAGGTGGTTGGCCTTCGCCTATTGAAGGAAGGCCTTTAATGGACATCGGAGACTTCATCGGAGGAGGAATCCAAAAGTGGATGTAGGTCACGTTTGTTGAATCTCGGATTTTGATGATGATGTCAATTATCATTTGTTGATCTAATCTATATATTGAGAAAAGTGTATATGATTAACTATGATGGCAGTAAGACATGCAGCAGGTGTTGTGCTGGAGTCAAGATCAAGATCACATTGGGAGTACGAGAGTTCATCAGAAGTTCTGCGGGAACCATCCGAGACGTCTAGGAGCTTGCCATAGAAGCTCGTCGGAACTCACCAAGAAGATTATCGTGAAGTCCAGGAGCTTACTGGGAGTCTGCCGGAGCATCGCCGAGAGTTCATCGGATGTTCGCCGGAAGTTCGCCGGAAGCTCGCCGGAAGAGCGATTGACGCACCGAAACACAGAATTACAATAATCATATCGTAATTGTCGTAGTTAGAGTATAGATTAAGTTAGGATTAGGAGATAATCCCACTAACTTAATTAGGGGCCAACTGGGCCCTTAACATACCCAAATTGGGCCAAATGGATTAGCTCATTCGGCCCCTAAAATCTTGGCCGGCAATGGTGGCATTGCCAGGGCCGACGGTGGCACTGCTTGGGAGACTCGGTCTCCTAGGAAATTTGGGTGGTGGTACCGCTAGAGCTCGGTCTCCGAGCTCTGTCAGGCGATCGTATTGCCTAGACTAGGCGGTGGTACCGCCATAGCTCGGTCTCCGAGCTTTGTCAGGAAGTAATATCGCCCAGTAATGGCGGTGGTACTGTCAGGACCCCGAAAATCCGGGAGTGGACAGTTTAGGCTCCATTTTATAACTAATTGGGGTCTATGTAAACCCCACCCTTTCCTACATGAAAGGGCACCGAAATCTTGACATTATCTTGACATTAGCTAGAGTTCTCCTCCTTTTTTCTTCTAAGTGTTGAGATCATTCAAGAGAGGAGTGAAAAATTGTAAGGGTTGTCTTATAAGTCCGGCAAAAGGAGAAAAGCTGTAAAAGGGTGGTTGGCCTTCGCCTATTAAAGGAAGGCCTCTAGTGGACGCCGGTGACCTCATTAGAGGAGGAAGCCAATAGTGGATGTAGGTCCGTTGACCGAACCACTCTAAAATCTCAGTTTGCATTTACTTTGAGTATCTTTCCTTTATAGCAATTTGTCTCTCCTCCTTACTCTGCTTTAATCATGTTTACATACGCTTTGACATAAATATCTTCCGAGATCGGTTTTACTTGTACGAAGACTTTACAAAACCGACATTTTTCACTTGTGTGATTTACCTTGCTGCAAATCACCTTAGTCTTCTCTTGCTCTTTCATGAAAGGTTTCAAGTTCAAAGTTCTTCCGAAAAGGATTGAGTTGAAACCATTCTTGCGGAATCAGTTTCAATCGAAATAAGTTCTAAACATCGAATTTTTTCGCTGCACTAATTCACCCCCCCCTCTTAGTGTGCTCTTGATCCTAACAATTGGTATTAGAGCAAGGTTCACTCTCAGTTAGCTTAAAACCCAAGAGAGATGGCATTTGCTGGGAACCAAGAGGGTCACTCAATTACACATCTGCCCATGTTCAATGGGTCGAATTACACCTATTGGAAGACTCGAATGAGGATCTTCCTTATTTCTATGAATTTTGAGCTTTGGAATATTGTAGAAAATGGATTTCAAAAGTCTTCTCTTCCAATGATCGATTGGAATGAATTGGAGAAGAAGACTTTCACTCTAAATGCAAAGGCTATGAATGCCTTATTTTGTGCACTAGATAAAAATGAGTTCAATCGTGTTTTGATTTGTGAAACCGCTTTTGATATTTGGCATATACTCGAAGTGACTCACAAAGGCACGAGTAAAGTGAAAGAGTGAAAAATCAACTTTTTAGTACATTCTTATGAACTATTTCGAATTAAACCGAGTGAGACCATAGGAGACATATACACCCATTTTACGGATGTCGTCAATGGTCTGAAAGGACAAAGTAAAGGTTTTTCAGATTTCGAGCTCATTAATAAAGTTTTAAGATCCATTCCAAAGAGTTGGGACCCTAAAGTCACGGTCATTCAAGAGGCCAAAGATTTAAACAACTTTCCTCTTGAAGAATTAATTGGGTTACTAATGACCTACGAAATGACATGCAAAGCTCATGAAGAGCATGAGAACACCCTTCCAAAGAACAGGACGGATATAGAACTTAGAACACAAGAAGACCACTTGAGAGAAAACTCAAGTGATGAGGACATTGATGATGACTTGGCACTTTTAACAAGGAAATCTAAAAAAATTATTAAAAGAAATAAATTTAAAAATGACACTAAAAATATATTTGAACTCAAAAAGGATCAAGTATTTTGTTACGAATGCAAGAAGCCGGGACACTACAAAAGTGAATGTCTCCAAGCCAAGAAGAGAACACCAAAGAAGAAGGCGCTCAAAGCAACATGGGATGATTCAAGCACATCCGAAGAAGAGGAGCCGAACACCAAGCAAGTTGCTTACTATGCACTAATGGCTAGTGGAGAGGAGGTAACAAATTTAATTGATGCAGATTTATCATTTGATGAACTATTAAATGCTTTTCATGATTTATTTGATGAATGCAAAACAATTAGTAAAAAATATAAATTATTAAAAAAGGAGTATGATTGTCTTGTTAGTAATTTTGATAAATTAAAAATTAAGCATAATGATAGTTTAGCTCCATATACGAAATGCCATGATTTAGAAATATTTCAAAATGAGAACTTGCTACTCAAGGATACCTTGAAGAAATTTGAGGTTGGTAGCAAATCCTTGAACATGATCTTTACCAATGAGGGTCACGTTCATAAAAGAAGTGGAATCAGATTTGTGAGGAGTTCTCACCATAATCCAACCATCTTTGTTAAAGGCCCTATCTGGCACATTTCGCACCAAAACAAATGCAACTTTTGTTGCAAACATGGACATAGAGCTTATCATTGTCCATTCAAGAAGGTTAGTCCAAACAAATTGATTTGGATTCCTAAAGGAACCGTAAAGAACTCCATGCTACATGATAAGCAATTTAGATCAGTTTTTGAGGCACCCAAGGTCAAATAGGTACCTAAAAATCATCATTTTTTGTAGAAACTTATACCATCACAAGCTAGGAGCAAGAGATGGTACCTTGATAGTAGATGCTTAAGGCATATGACCAGAGATTCATCTCAATTCTCTAAGCTCACTAGCATAGATGAAGGATATGTCACCTTCGGAGACAACAATAAGGGTAAAATCATTGGCAAAGGAACCATAGGTAACAAATCCAACTTCTTTATTAAAGATATTTTGTTAGTTGATGGTTTAAAACATAACCTCTTAAGCATTAGTCAATTGTGTGATAAAGGATATATTGTTAAATTCGAATCTAATGCTTGCATTATTGAAAAACCACACAAAAACACATCTATGATTGCATTAAAACAAAATAACGTATACTCTATTGACATTAATGATCTTTGCCATGAAATGTATTTTTCGTTTTTGAATGACGATGCTTGGCTTTGTCATAGGAGATTAGGTCATGCTAGCATGAAACTAATCACCCAAATTTTATCTAAAGAACTTGTAAGAGGAATTTCTCATATCAAGTTCGTCAAAGATAATGTGTGTGATGCTTGTCAATTAGGAAAACAAATAAAATGTAGCTTCAAACCTAAGAACCAAATAAGCACCTCTAGACCTTTACAATTGATCCATATGGACTTATTCGGACCAATTTATACATCAAGCCTAGGAGGTAGCAAATACGCTTTTGTCATTGTAGATGATTATAGTAGATACACATGGACTTATTTTTTCACACACAAAAATGAATGCTTTAGATATTTTTCCAAGTTTTGTAAACTTGTTCAAAATGAAAAGGGTTTTATAATTTCGTCAATTTGAAGTAATCATGGTGGTGAATTTTGAAACCGTGATTTCCAAGAATTTTGTGAATCTAATGGATACAACCACAACTTCTCTACTCCAAGAAATCCTTAACAAAATGGAGTGGTAGAAAGAAAGAATAGAAATTTACAAGAAATGGCAAGAACCATGTTGAATGAACATAGCCTACCCAAATATTTTTTTGGGCCGAAGCCATAAACACGGCATGCTATGTCATGAATAGAGTTCTAGTAAGACCCTTACCAAAACCCCTTATGAGTTGTGGAATAACAAAAAACTCAATGTTTCATATTTTAATGTTTTTAGGTGTAAGTATTTTATCTTGAATGAAAAAGATACCTTAGGAAAATTTGATGCTAAATCCGATGAAAAAAATTTTCTTAGCTATTCTTTGATTTCTAAAGCATTTCGTATCTTTAATAAAATAACTTTAATTATAGAAGAATCCATTCATGTTATTTTTAATGAGATTGTTGAAATTAAGAAAAATGATTTTGATGATGATGTTAATTTTGATACTTTAAATTTAAATGAAACCCCTTCTCCAAATAGCAACTTGGATGCATCCACTTCCGAAACATTCTTACCCAAGGATTGGAAGTATGTAGATGCTCATCCTAAGGAGCTAATCATAGGAGACACATCTAAAAGGGTTCAAATACGCTCTTCTCTTAAACAATTTTGTGCCAATGCCGCTTTTCTCTCCTAAATTGAACCTAAATGTATTGATGAAGCCATGAAAGATGATTTATGGATTATCGCAATGCAAGATGAGTTAAATCAATTTGAGAGAAATGAGGTGTGGAAGCTTGTTCCTAGGCCAAATGACTATTTAGTTATTGGTACTAAATAGGTCTTTAGAAATAAGCAAGATGAATCTGGTATCGTGGTTAGAAACAAGGCTAGATTAGTGGCCAAAGGTTTCAACCAAGAATAAGGTATCGATTACGAAGAAACCTTCGCTCCTATGGCTAGATTAGAAGCCATAAGGATGCTCCTTGCCTATGCTAGTAGTAATAATTTTAAGTTGTTTCAAATGAATGTTAAAAGTGCTTTTCTTAATGGTTTTATTTCCGAAGAAGTTTATGTTAAACAACCTCCCGGATTTGAGAACAATAGTCTCCCTAATCATATGTTTAAGTTGACTAAAACTCTCTATGGTTTAAAACAAGCCCCAAGGGCTTGGTATGAGAGACTTAGTTTATTTCTTATTGAAAATAATTTCTCTAAAGGCAAGGTCGATACTATATTGTTTATCAAAAACTTTAAAAATAATTTTCTTATTATTCAAATTTATGTTGATGATATTATTTTCGGTTCAACGAATGAATCTCTTTGTGAATCATTTGCTAAAGTATGAGTCTTAAATTTGAAATGAGTTCGATGGGTGAATTAACTTTCTTTTTAGGCTTACAAATCAAACAACTAAGTAATGACATCTTTCTTAGTCAAACAAAATACACTTTAGATTTGCTAAAAAGGTTTAATATGGATAGCTCAAAAGGTATCAACACTCCTATGAGCACCTCCACTAAGTTAGAAATTGATGAGAGTGGAGAAAACTTTGATCAAAAAGCTTATAGGGGTATGATAGGAAGTTTCCTTTACCTCACTGCAACTAGACCAGATATCATGTTTAGTATAGGACTATGTACTAGGTTTCAATCTAATCTTAAGTTATCTCATCTCAAAGTAGTTAAAAGA
>LVTN01001530.1:14828-35063 GCA_001649415.1 Musa itinerans
CAGAACTCAATTGGATCACGAATCTTCTCCAAGAACTCAACATCGATTCTACCCCTACAATATATTGTGATAATATTGGAGCTACCTATCTGTGCGCTAATCCGGTATTTCACTCCCGCATGAAACATATTGCTATCGACTTCCACTTTGTACGCGATCAAGTTGTCCGTCGTCAACTTCGTGTTTCTCATGTTCATACGGCTGATCAATTGGCCGACTCATTTATGAAGCCTCTAGCTCGTAAACTTTTTGCATTACATCAGTCTAAGATTGGCCTCCTTGATAGGAGCACCATCTTGCGGGGGCATGATAAGTAGATGAGATTTTCCTAATTGTTTGAGGAAATCCTCTAACCTGTTGAGGAAAATTCTCCCTTCTAACCTGTATAAAAAAGAAAGGGGATATGTTAATAACAATCAACTTCTTCTGCAACTTGTTTATCTATTTATTTTCTATCAGTATCATGGTTGATTAAGGAGAAGGATGATTTGTTTTGAAGAAAGTAAGGGAGATCGAAAACTTTTTCATGATTCTGAAATCATTGATCAGATCTACAATTCCTGTCAAATATCAGTTTCTTTAGTTCACTATTTCACTGCCAAGATTTTGATTAAGGGCACCTAAACGATGCTTATTTGGCTACTAATTTTCCTTGAAAGGGTTCACTATCTTAGAAAATTCAGATGCTAAGATCTACTTTTCGTTGCAGGCTGGATGGTTTTATTTCTTCTCCTTTCTTTTCTTACCTGATAGCAAAGACAAACTGAGCAGTAATCTCAGATTCATTGCTACAACTTCTGATGGTCAACATTTATGGTCTTGATATCATGAACCTGATGTCATGAACCTGCAGCAGGGGAGAATGAAATGGGAAAATAGGTGGGCAAATATATATTTTAGCTTTGCCCCAACTTCTCTTCCGATTACCATATCAAGTCAACAAAGAACCGTAGGTGCGCTAATACATGTGGGTGAAACATTTCTACAGTGCAGACTATTGATCTTAATGTTTGCTGGAATTCTAAATGTTAAACTTTGTTGATCTACAGAAAAATCCAACTTCGACATCAGAGCAGGGAAAGTAAAGATCCTACAAAATCAAAATTGGGGCTTGGTGTGTTTTTATCTTAGCAAATCAAGAACGAGGATGACATGGTTCACCCCTACATGCATATTTCTGTTCTTTATTGGAGGAAAACTGTCAGAATTGATGAACACAGTGGTAGGCATCTTTTGACCGGATAGCTGCAGAATTTGTGGTTCATCATTTACATTCAAGGAATAGCTTATTAAGCATACTCATGTTACTATTGATTCTATTTTGCTTACCTCTCAACAAAGGACCCTACCTTTTTTTTTTTTTTTTCCTTACATCACTATATTGTCTGTTAGTGCATGTATCAGAGGAATCAATAATTGAGCAGGAGTGGTTTTGGTCACTCTTACTAATAGCTAAAAGTTGTAGTGCCAATATATTGTTATGTAGAATAAGCATTAGCTAATCATTTATCATAACTATTGAGTTCAATATCTACTTGGATAAGGTTATTTAGTCTCCATATTAATTGAGGGGTATAAGGGCTCATAAATTCATCAGGTCTTCCTCATTCTTAGAGGTACCTTTTGAAGTTCATAAGCTTCAAAAAGATAAAACTATACAAGTATGTCCATTGTCTAAAGCGGATAATTCTTAGTGAGTATACGGATTGCACCAATAGCCGACCGACCAAATGATCTCTTATCATATTAGATCTAGAAGAAGGGCCCGAGACCTATATCTCGATCAAACAAATCTGCTTTGGAACTATACACCTTAGCTATGAGTCCTTGGCTCTCCCGGAAGGAGTATTAATAAAATTATTTAGTCTCACATTAGTTAAAGATTATGAAATCCAAGGATTCATATGTTTGTCGGGTCTCCTTTATCTTTATATGATTTCGAAATGATAAAATTATATCAGTATGCTTATCGCTTAAAGCGAACAATTCTTTGTAAACCTAAGGTACGTATCAATTACCGACTAACTAAATGATTCCTTATCACACTTCACCCATATGTTAATTTCAACTTAGAAGTTGCAAAGGATAAATTGCCTTGAAGCATCAATTATTAAGTAGCAATAGAAGAAACGACAAAAAAAAAGACGGGTGAAACAATGCTTGCAAGAAATTGATGAATCATGAACAGAGAATATAACAATGTTGACATTGACAAAAGCCAAAAGGGCCAAAGAACATAATTCTTTTTTCTATAGGAAGTTATCAGCCTCCTGTGAAAGACATATTAACTAAAGAAGACACATCACCTGCATCTGACTTATTTTTTCCACCACAGCTCCTTTATTTCCATCAAGTTGTCTTGGAGGAGGACAGATGCATGTTGTGAAGATTAAGGCAAAAAGCATATTTTTCCCACAACTGTAGAATGAAGTAACATTCAAACTTCCAACATTAAAAGGAGCTTTTGGATTTACGAAACTTATCACCTGTTATTGTATGTTTGTCGCACACTAATGCTGATATCTAAAGATACAAATACACTAGAATTACTCGGCATTAGATCTTGCAGAAACTTAGGCCAGATGAAGCCTTGATTCTAACACCACAAATGAAGACCATTCCACCAACACTGAGCTGGGATCCTCTCAAATGATTCCATAGAATCAATTGAGGTTGTATCTCTTACAGTATGTCGTCCTCGATGAAAAGGAATCTCTTCTGCATGCCGACACAATTATCGCCATTTGAAAGAACCGTAATCCATTTCCATGTGTCGATTAAAATTTGTAAGAAGACGCTTCCAATCAAAAGCATTTTTCAGAGGAGTCAATGGTGATGAATCACTGTCATTGCCAACACTGGTTTCCAACACCTCACGAGGCTACTACGCCTGCAAACTCCAACCATAGAAGGATTAGTAGCATATCACATCAAAGCATACGTTCTTTGGAAGATTAGTCCTCCATGTCCATCTCATTTGGTTGGACAACTCTCCCTATCCCCCACCCAACGCCACACAAAAATATTTAATTGGATTTGTCCATAGTTGGGGGCAGTAAGCTTTGGGGTTCAGAGATGAACAGAAACGCGGCGTTTGTAGTGTTAGAAAACTAAGCATCCCCCACTTCCCCGGATAATGAAAGATGAACCGCTTCTCGACGTATGAAATGGCAAGTAGGAAGTAGTTTTCATTCTGATGCTGTCAGGCAATGGAGGTGGAGAAATTTTCGCTATTAAGTGAGATTATATATATATATATATATATATATATATATATATAAAGTAAATTCTTAAAAATATCTCTTTTTTTTTTCAAAAATTACCCTCAATTCTCAATACCATTGATTTGACGGTCAATAACCTATCTTTTTTCATCTCTTTCCTTTTATTTTTTTATGAATCAATTCATTGAGTGAATCCAGTTACGATATTTTTATATTTTATTATAATATTTTTAATAATGCAAAAAAACTATGATATTGAATTGTGTTATAATATTTTCAGTGATACCACGAAAATTACTATAACATAAAAGAAAAATATTATATTATAATTTTTATATTACGTTATAATATTTTTCTATATTGCTATAGTGTAAAAACACTAATTTGACTGGTGCATGAGGAAAGGGAGGGAAAATGAATGGGTGACCAAGGGAAAAAAAAATCCTATTAAAAAAAATTAAAAATAAGAAATACTTTTCGAAAAAAAGTTCAAAAAGAGATTTTTCTCGAAAATTCGTCCTATGTGATGAACATAATACAATGAGAAACGCAGGCACAATCCTTTAATAGGCATCGAAACAAGTGCAGGCTTGTAGTGGCAGTAATGAAACGTACATGTCGCAGTTGCTGGCAGCCAAATGGATCGGACAAAGTTTGCGCCTTATAAATCCTTTGATTTACGACAAGATTCGCATGCAGATTCGTAAGGTGTGATGTCGGATCACAGCCACCTATCTCGATGGGTACACAAGTAATTTACTTTTTTGGGGCGCTTCACGCTTCGAGGCATGGGGGTATTTTGGTCACATCACTTTCCCTAATAGCCACACCCACCCGCTCCCCAATTCAAACTACTTCAAATCTCTCTCATGTGAGATCCGGAACAAAGAAGAGCTGCGCAAGAACCCTAACCCCATTTCCGACCACCTGAGCGAGAAGATCGAGAAAGGAGCCATTTTTATCCCGATTGGCTTTCCTTTAACCCTCCTCATTGTCTGCTCCTCTCTGGTCGTTGAGGTGACGGCTCGCGTCCCTCCTTCGCCTTTCCTTACCATCAAGAAACCAGTCCACAGTCTTCCCTCAAATCCATGTCCTCCCGGGTCCAGAGCAAGCCCCCCTTGCCTGCCCACCCAAATTTATCGCGGAGCCCATCGAACGTGAGTTCTTCCGGTGTTCTCCTTTGTTCCGGTTTCTAGGGCTTTCAGTTTGATCTCCGATTTTGGTTGTTGCAGAAGAAGGAGAATCTGGGTGAGACGACACCCATCGACAAGCGGCGGAAGATGGTCAGCCCCGCGTCCAACGGCCGGGCGCCGCGGCAGGTGCTGTCGTCCGTCAATGCCGGCCCCAACCCTGGCGATCAGGCATCGGATGGAGGGAGCTCATCTGGGGTTGAGTTCGGGTCCAGGGAGGACGTGGAAAAGCTCTTGGGTGAGAAGATGAAGGGGAAGAACAAGAACGATTACAAGGTTGTGCACCTAGGAATTCGTTTCCTTCTTTACGAAATCTTATCGGCTTTTTTTGGGTTTTCAGCTGTTTATATCTTGTCATTTTTATAGGGCAAGAGCGAGCAGATGATAGAGTACATTAAAAAACTTCGGATTTGCATCAGATGTTACATGGAGCTTGAAGATGGCTACTTGGCAGAGCAAGAGAAACTTCGAAATATGTTGGATTTTGAAGAGAAAAGGCACGGAGAGATTGGTAATTACCGATTTTGATTTTTAAAATGGCACAAAAAATGAGAAAATCTTGTTTTTATTGAGATTTATAACTCCCATGTGCACTTGTCATCCTTATGTGTTGGTGTCCTGGTGGAACCTCATATTTCTGCAGAGACCCAGATGAAGTTTAAGATTGATGAATTGGATTCAACACTAAAGGAAATTCAAAACCAGTATTCTTTGTTGCAGAAGAACTTCCAGAAGGAAGAATCTGAGAAATTGGTAAGAGTGATGAAGATTCTCGAATTGATTAGCGGATTGAGTTTTGAAGCTTCTGACTAGAACTTGAAAAATTCTGCAGGATGCTATCAAATCTTATGTGAATGAAAGGGGAACAAGGGTTGCAGTTGAGAATTCTCGAGATGCTCTGTCAGCAGGCCTTGAAAGAGTCACCCAGGAGAAGAAATGTGTAGTTGACCAGGTATGTTACTTTTTGATTAAACTTAAGCAGTTCTTTGGATGATCCAAGTGACATCTTGTTTCATGCAATTTGCCAGTTAAAAATGTTGCAAGAAACTAATAGGAGATTACAAGATTACAATGCCAGTTTGCAACAGTACAACAGTAATCTTCAGACTGAGGCCAACAAAAATGGTGAAACAATCTCGAGGCTGCAGAAGGAGAAGAGTGCTATAATGGAAAGCCTGACTAGTGCTAGGGACCACTCAAACTCACTCAAAAGTCAATTGGATTCCTCCAGGGTTAGTGTTCTATGTAACATTTTTTAATACAGGACGAATTATTGGCACATGTCAATCATTTTTCCCCTTTCTCTAAAATTTATTAGCTCAATGGCAGTTTTACCTTAATTTTTTTTGGTGCTCAAAGAACTTATCATTTTATCAGTTTTATTTTATTTTTACTGTTAAATACTGTTGATGTCCTATTGCTTTCAGTATGTGCAACTTACAGAGGTTGATGTATCTTGGTTTACAAGATCCTTTTTTCTTCTGATTCTTGTTAACTGATTTTATGTTTCTTATTTATTCTGTTTTATGAATTGTATTAGTACAGTCAAAATTGTCTCATCTTCACAGAAGGTAGTAAGTCATCTTGTACAAATCTCATTCTTGTGTCTTGGCTATAGGAAGGAACTCATGTTGCATAAATTCCTTGATCTGATCAGCAACATCGTATCCTGGTCATTTGCAAATATTGACACTTGATAGTCATATGCATTACTTACTATGATCTCATCCCCACCCCCCCCACCCCCGAAAAAAAAGAAACTAATGTCAGCTTGAGGAGGCAGTTCAACTATATAATAAAGTTTTTTGGTAGATTCAAGGAATAATGATTTTGCAACTAGAATAATATCTTGAAGTTTGACTAAACACAATAACACACTTGACCTTTTTCATTGCCCATCACGTTTCATTCTAGATGAAGTTGTTTGTACTTTGAACAAATTATTTCATATGATCTTTGTTAGACACACTTTTGTGTGGTTGATTATTTTTGGTGCTATTGCTGTTATATAAGTTATAACATTCAACAATTCATGTAATTTTAATGTTTGATTGCTTTACCAGTTTTCTCAGCAAGAGGCCATGAAACAGAAAGAAGAATTAAAAAAGGAAGTCAGCTGCCTTAGAACTGAATTACAACAAGTACGAGATGATCGTGATCATTTATTAGCACGAGTGCAGAGTTTGACTGTAGACGTTGTTAACTACAGAGAAATTAGTGGAAAATCATCAAAAGATTTGGATGAAATGACTACAAAGAATGTTGCTCTAGAGGTTTGTTTTCATATGCGCTAACATCTTCATACATTCTGCTAATTTTTACAGTAGTATGGTATATATTTGTTCTTTATTAATTTCAGGAGACATGTTCTTCCCAAAGAGAACAAATGCAACTATTGCAGCATCAGCTTGCTATTTCTAATGAGAAGCTGAAGGTTGGTAGCTATAAAGCATTACAGATAGTATTATCATATTGTGGCAATTCATTTTCTTTTGCCTGAATGTGAGATAAACCAGTGACTTACCATTGGCTGCAGAATAATGTGAATAATCTATGACTAAGTAATTTTTTGTTCAGTTTTTGACATCCTTGTTGCTTTAATAGAGAGCCGACTTGACAGCTACTGAGACAATGACAGAGTATGAAGAGCAGAAGAAAAATGTTAAAGATTTGCAAGAACGTCTTGTAGATGCTGAGCTTCAGATAGTGGAAGCTGAGAAATTGCGCAAAAAACTGCACAACACCATATTGGTACTGGTGTTAATTTATTTAAATATATATTATAAAATTTCTGTAGTGCTGAACTTCTTTTTGACAGGAACTTAAAGGAAATATTCGCGTGTTCTGTAGAGTTCGTCCTCTTTTACTTGATAATGATTCAAGTGACACAGATGGAGCAGTTGTTTCTTATCCAACATCCTTTGAATCTCTTGGTCGTGGCATTGATGTAACACATAATGGTATGACAAGCCTTTTGTTTGTTTTAGATACTACATTTACATTGTTTCTTTTGATGACTACTATGGGTGATATAAAATATTGATCAAACCAAGGAAATTATGAACAGCCCAGATGTACTCCTTCACATTTGACAAAGTATTTAATCATGAAGCTTCACAAGAAGATGTTTTTGGAGAAATCTCTCAGTTGACTCAGAGTGCACTTGATGGCTATAAGGTGCTTCAGTTAATCTTTAAAATATGTTGTCTCTGTTGAAATCTATACACAACAATTATTACATATATACTGACTTATTGATTTTGTCGATTCTCTTTTATTGAGATGTTTCTTCTAACCTTTGTACTTTGATTTAGCATTCCTAGTATACTGTTCTCATTGAACTTCTTTGTGAGTTGATTTGTTAATCATAAAGTCATATTAGTTCCTGGATTCCTTTTTGAGTAATGGTTTTTGAAAACACACATTGCTTTTTTATGCTTATCCTAGTTCTCTTTTACCATAAAAGGTCATAGGGTGAATATAGCTTTAGAATGTGCATATAATCTGCTGCAGTATGATGGTGTGACTGCTTGTGATTAATTCTTCTATTTTTGACTAAAAAAGTTTGTTGTCATCAATTGCAGGTTTGCATATTTGCATATGGGCAAACTGGCTCGGGTAAAACTTACACTATGATGGGCAACACTGAATGCCCTGAAGATAAAGGTCTTATACCACGGTCATTAGAGCAAATTTTTCAGACTAGTCAATCTCAGCAATGTCAGGGTTGGAAATACAAAATGCAGGTGACCTTTTACTCTTAAATTGTTTTTGCTTTTCTTATTACTTAATCTTCACTTTCACCACCATGCTTGATTCATTCATTTCTTTTTTAGGCATCTATGCTCGAAATATATAATGAAACAATTCGTGATTTGTTATCACCAAGCCGTCCTTGTAGTGTAGACACATCTGGTGGTCCAGGCAAACAATATTCAATCAAGCACGACTCTAATGGTAATACGGTTGTATCTGATCTTACCATCGTAGATGTTTGCAGCATCAAGGAAGTCTCGTTCCTCCTACAACAAGCTGCACAGAATAGGTAATACTTGCTGAGCTAGTTGGTTAAAGGGTTTTCTTTCCAAGGCTGACATTATGAAGAAATCCTTTTTGATTCTATTTGTCGTGTTCAAAACCATTCGTGTTAATATTCTCGTTAGTTTCATGTTTTAAACGGTTTCCTTTTGTATTCTACTTTCATACTAACATACTAGTTGGGGTTAGTGGGTGTTTCATGTTCCATAACTAGTTGAACTCTGATGAGATTTCTGAACTTGGAGACCAGGTCTGTGGGTAGAACACAAATGAATGAACAATCTTCAAGAAGTCATTTTGTCTTCACTTTAAAGATTTTTGGTGTTAATGAGGTCAGAAACTCATCATTATCTGTGGTAAAACTGGTTTCTGTTGTGTTAGAAACATACGTCAAGTGATTACTTCATTTTTCATTTTTCAGAGAACGGAGCAACAGGTTGAAGGGGTTCTGAACCTAATTGATCTTGCTGGAAGTGAACGTCTTGCTAAAAGTGGCTCTACTGGCGAGCGCCTAAAGGAAACTCAGGTGGATACCGTTCATCTATGTCAATTAAATCATGAAATAGTTCATATTTTTGACTCTTTTGCCACACGATGCAGGCAATCAACAAAAGTTTGTCTGCCCTAAGTGATGTAATATTCGCAATTGCAAAGAAAGATGACCATGTGCCTTTCAGGAACTCTAAGCTAACGTATCTTTTACAGGTACCGTTGTGCACCCATCTCCATACATTATTCCGCTTTGAGATTAAATTAAGTATTTGTTTGATCATTAGTCTTGTTACATCATATAGCCATGCCTTGGTGGGGATTCGAAGACATTAATGTTCGTCAACATCTCGCCTGAGACCTATTTTGTTGGGGAGTCTCTTTGTTCACTTCGGTTTGCTGCCAGGGTCAACTCATGCGAGATTGGGATCCCACGACGCCAAACCCAGTCACGATTGACCTACAGTTGAGTGTACCACCAACTTATGTCTGTAATTTCTTTATGTGTCCTCATGTTGCTAGTTAATGGCAATTAGTCTTCTAACACTGCCTTCCCGTTATCTGTACAATAATGAGTCAGATCAAACAAGCTATTATATGTACAAGTACATTGGCTCATTTGGTGTATGAGTCAGATCAACCATGCAATCATATGTACAAGTACATTTTGATCATTTGGTGTATCTTTCCGTTCATTGTCTTCACAAACACATTGTAATATCTTTTTCCTTGAATAGATAATTCAAGAGGTGGCTGAATCACCTGCTATAACTTCCATTCGAAAGCTAAAAGTTAAAAGCTAAAAGCTTTATTCATTAAGCTCCAAAACTCAAATACATTACAATGTTGTATGGTATCAATAAATAACACAATCGATGTTGGTTTCGGATACACAATAGAAACACAAGACAACCGAGCACAAGAAAATACAACGCAAGAATTGATTAAACTGGCGATATAAGAAATATCAAACAGGGAAAGAACTACATCAGAGACAAAATATGGCCATACAAAAAGAGTATGCAAAGACCAGAAGTTACCGAAAACATTATTGCCATCACATTAACATAAGTTCCAGCATAACATTGTCAACCGACGAGGACACTTAGCCACAGACAACATTATCAACGTACAAGACACACACACCCCAAAGCAGCAAACGACCAGGACAAGGGTTCACTGGCCACCACGAAGGCGGAGCACCAGGTGGAGGGTGGACTCCTTCTGGATGTTGTAGTCCGCTAGGGTGCGACCATCCTCTAATTGTTTCCCAGCAAAGATCAACCTTTGCTGATCTAGGGGAATACCCTCTTTGTCTTGAATTTTAGCTTTCACATTATCAATAGTATCGGAAGATTCAACCTCAAGGGTGATGGTCTTGCCGGTGAGAGTCTTAACGAAAATTTGCATTCCTCCCCTGAGCCTGAGAACCAAATGAAGGGTAGATTCCTTCTGAATATTGTAGTCTGCTAGGGTGCGACCATCCTCTAATTGTTTCCCAGCAAATATCAACCTTTGCTGGTCTGGGGGAATGCCCTCTTTGTCTTGAATTTTGGCCTTTACATTATCAATGGTGTCAGAAGATTCGACCTCAAGGGTGATAGTCTTGCCGGTGAGAGTCTTTATGAAAATTTGCATCCCTCCCCTAAGCCTGAGAACCAAATGAAGGGTCGATTCCTTTTGAATGTTATAGTCTGCTAGGGTGCGACCGTCCTCTAGCTGCTTCCCAGCAAAGATCAACCTCTGCTGGTCTGGGGGGATGCCTTCCTTGTCTTGAATCTTGGCCTTTACATTATCAATTGTGTCAGAAGATTCAACCTCAAGGGTGATGGTCTTACCGGTGAGGGTCTTGATGAAAATTTGCATTCCTCCCCTAAGCCTGAGCACCAAATGAAGGGTCGATTCCTTTTGGATGTTATAGTCTGCTAGGGTGCGACCGTCCTCTAGCTGCTTCCCAGCAAAGATCAACCTCTGCTGGTCTGGGGGGATGCCTTCCTTGTCTTGAATCTTGGCCTTTACATTATCAATGGTGTCAGAAGATTCAACCTCAAGGGTGATGGTCTTACCGGTGAGGGTCTTGATGAAAATTTGCATTCCTCCCCTAAGCCTGAGCACCAAATGAAGGGTCGATTCCTTTTGGATGTTATAGTCTGCTAGGGTGCGACCGTCCTCTAGCTGCTTCCCAGCAAAGATCAACCTCTGCTGGTCTGGGGGGATGCCTTCCTTGTCTTGAATCTTAGCCTTTATATTATTAATGGTGTCAGAAGATTCAACCTCAAGGGTGATGGTCTTACCGGTGAGAGTCTTAATGAAAATTTGCATTCCTCCCCTCAACCTGAGCACCAAATGAAGGGTAGATTCCTTCTGAATATTGTAGTCTGCTAGGGTGCGACCATCCTCTAATTGTTTCCCAGCAAATATCAACCTTTGCTGGTCTGGGGGAATGCCCTCTTTGTCTTGAATCTTGGCCTTTACATTATCAATGGTGTCAGAAGATTCGACCTCAAGGGTGATGGTCTTACCGGTGAGAGTTTTAACGAAAATTTGCATTCCTCCCCTCAGCCTAAGGACCAAATGAAGGGTAGATTCTTTCTGGATGTCATAGTCTGCCAGGGTACGACCGTCCTCCAACTGCTTCCCAGCAAAGATCAACCTCTGCTGGTCTGGGGGGATGCCCTCCTTGTCTTGAATCTTGGCTTTTACATTATCAATGGTGTCAGAAGATTCGACCTCAAGGGTGATGGTCTTACCGGTGAGAGTCTTAACAAATATCTGCATCTGAATAAAATAATAAAAATGAATTAGCAAATGGCCGAATAGATCATGAATTAGAAATATAACTAAGAAATCCAGGAACAAATTAGACCACTGATCAATGATGCAGACACAAGTTAAGGTAAAATCTAGCAATCCAACGTAAAGCTCATATAGAAGCACAAATATTTAATGATGAAGGGTTCCACATCTATGCCACCAACAAAGATCCATTAAGGAGCAGATGATGCAAAGCATGTTATTACTCTAGAATAATCAAAACCAAACAATATATTTTGTAGATCAAAGATAGAAACATCGAGATAAATCAAACGTACTCTTCCCCCAAAGTAATCAAATCAATGACGAATCCCTAAAAGAAGTTGCAAAGGTGCCAAGAACACCAAAGCATCAAGAAAGAAACGTTGTAGCCCACACAATAATATCCAAAGCAAGAAATAAACAAGAGGAATTAAAGAGAATTACAAGAAAAGATGAAAGGGAAGAAGACATACCTTGAGCGAAAAAAGGCGGTTTGGTTGAGGACAAAGCGCCTTTCACCAGATGCGATGAGAACGGCTTGGCTTGACAGGGTTCAAATTTATAGTGGCTTCCTTGTTTAAGAATACCCGTCGGTGAATTTACCGTCGATAGACCCTCTCAGTATCACTTTGCATCGGGATGGTCAATGTTATTTACATACATATCCCACATCCCACCTTTGTCAAAATTGTCAAAAGTGCTTCTCATCCCATACTAGACCTAATTGAACGTTTCAGGTAATTTTTAGATACTTATATCCAGATGCATTGCACAAATGGGATGGCTCGGAGTCATATGCTTCAGATTTTTCTTTTTTAATCTTCGACGGATGCATCACATGCAAGAATAATGATTTGAGTTATATGGAGAATTTTATTTATTTATTTATCCTAAACAAATGCATTGCTGTAAATGAGGACACCCTGGACCATACAACGAGAGGGCACAAATATACTATTTTCATATTTATGTTACTAATTTTATCATAAGTGAAAAGGATGATACTAGCTTGAAATCAGGTTGGCTAGCTATATCATAGCTTGATTTGTGTTTCTAACCATAAAAACTCAAACCTTATGGGTCGCTATTGGTCGTTACCTAACAGTCATAAGCTCAAGCCTGACCATGTCATCGTTGCACCATGTTCTGAGAGAGAGATTTTTATCACCATGTTATTATATTTTTACTTGTGTTAAATCAAAAATACTAATACACAAAAGGCCTATCTACGCACATATCACTTGACGCAGTTGAAAGATTTTTTTTTATGCATAATATATTCATCTATGACAAAAATGAAATGAGATACTACTGGATACAAACTAAAGTGTCCCTATTGCACATGATGCATTTAACCAAGACAAAAATATTTGAAGCACCGGATGTGATCTAAAATATTTCTCTTGCACACAATGCATACGTCTAAGATAGAAAGCATCTAATACGCTCACATGATTCAAAGCATCCCTCTTGTGTATGGCATGTTCGCTCAAGTAAAAGAGCATTCAAAGCATCTATATGGCCATAGTATCCCCTTGTGCTCGATTTATTCGTCTAGGATAAAAAAAATATCTAAAGCATCATTTAGTCATTTTTTAAAGCAAGTGATAGTATTCAAGGTTCCAATGGCAGCAACTAACTGACACACTTTAGCACACATCAACGCCCTTAGATATCTCTTATATTGTGATCACACACTACCAAGCCTTTTCCCTAAAGTATAATATAGGGGCAAATAATATAGTTAGAATTGACAGCCGATCAAAACTTAACGTATGACATCTACTCCATCCAGTAAGCCTAACGATGACATAATACCATCTAAGCATGCTGAATATGCATGACATCTAAAGCGAAATATTCCTTGTTGATATCCCAAGCTTGAGACTTGTAAAAGGAGGATCGCGCAAATACACACGTACCACTCAACTCTCCGGGTTAGGCTGATGCTTGAACTCCACAGATTGGTCATGGTGGTAGCATCCTCCTGCATCATTAGCAGGTCCAGTCATCGTCTGCAATGTCATCCCCCATTTGTGACTTCTTCCATTGTCCACGATCTTGACCATTATCTACAACGACATCGGTCATCTGTGGCCATGATTGTAGTCTATATTTCATCCATCGTCCATGACCTTGACCCATTGTCGATGACTTCATCCAACTCCTATGGCCTTGATCATTGCTTGCAATTTCATCCATAGGTCTATCGTAACTTCAAGATAGCCCAAACTCACCACAACTTTAAGATGGCTATGATGTCCTCATTCGCCACATCTTCAGGATGGTCGCCACGACTCAACTCGCTGCAACATCTCTATTCATCACTTCTTCACACTGCCATGACGTCCTCGCTCATTGCAAGTGTGGTATATCTGCCCGCTACATCTTCAAGATGGTTATGATGTCCTGGCTAATTGCAACATCAAGTTGGCTATGACATTTCAGTCCGCCACATCCTTAATTTAGTCACCACCTCTCTGCCTACCACAACTTCAAGACTACCATGATGTTTTTGTTAACTACAACATCAAGTCGATTGCGATGTCTCTATCAACAACTTCAAGACAACCGTGATGTCTCCACTCCCGACAACATCAGGTTGGTTGTGACGTATAAGTTCACCACATCTTCAATACAGTTGTCATTTCTCCATCCATCATAATTTTGAGACATTTCTTAGCTCGTTGCATCATCAAGTTGGCCACAATATCCTAAGTCTGCTATATCTTACATCTCTACCTGTTGTATCTTCAAGATATAGCCTTAGCCTCTCCATCTAGCAGCCCCATTATACTCATGTGTCTCATGTATTTGATACTTTCTATGTAAGTAGTTCAAGTTGACATACCTTATTAGGGTCGCATGTTTCTAACTTCTAATATTCTCAATTGGACAATTGAAGTTCACATGCCTTGACACCTATGTCCAACATTCCCTACCTAGAAATGCCCTTGAATGCATCATATATCTCTAACACTTCATACGAGGCAGTTAAAAATGGCACTCAACACTCTTGTGTGTACCGTGTCTAACATTTCATAAATAGATAATTTAAGTCTACCAATTTGAATGTCCTTGTGTATTTCCTACATCTGACACTCGTTACTAGGGAATTCAAGTTGGTATGCTATGAGGCTTTCATGCTTTTCCTATATTCGATATAGAGATAGTTTAAGTCAACATACTCGGACACCCTCCCGTATGTTTTATATTCAATACCTCAAATGTTGGTTATTCAAGTCGACATGCCAAATACCCTCATGCCTCTCCTACACGCATGTTTTACATTCAATACCTCAAATGTTGGTTATTCAAGTTGACATGCCAAATACCCTCATGCCTCTCCTACATTTGATAGTATCAACAGGAGGAGTTCAAATGATGAGGGCCTAAAGGAAAGTAAAATGATTATTGGATGAGGGTGATGTTGAATTCCGGATTTTAATAATGAAATTGATTAATAAGTTTATTGGACTAATATGCTTTTGAGATATGTGATATTGGAAATACTTTGATTATAAACTAGGACCACCGAAGGGGTAACTATTGAACAGGAGAGTTGAATATTATGTCAAAAAATTATCGTGTCAAAAATTAGACGTCGAGCTAAAGGATTGGTCGATGTGTTGAAGATTAAATTTTATGTTATAGGTTTGGGCATCATGCTGGAAGGATCGGATATTGCGTCGAAAGATTGAATGTCGTGAAAAAGTCGATATGTCGGTGGAATAGGCGATATATCGAAGAAAAGTGTGATATGTCAGAAAATTGAATGACATGTTGAATGAGTATACAATATGCTGAAAGCTTTGTAAATGTGTCGGATATATGATTGATTTATCAAAGGCTTGATCGATGTCATTTTAGGTCAATCTGAGTTGGTATTGGGCCAAAACAATGTTAACTTGTCAAGAAAACCATTAGGCTTGAAGTTGGGCTAAATTTGATCCATTAAAAGACCAAACTAGTGTTCTAAAGTAAATCTAGGTGGTAGTAACATCAGACCCAAGCAATAGTAAAATGATCATTGGATGAGGACGATACTAAGTTCTCCGTATGGGTACTCTTAATAAGTAAGGAAGCAATGATGGAAGTGAAGAAGCAAGTAATTGAGGCTATGGGTAGTGAAGGCTCACAGTTGAGGGTGAGTAAACAAGCATGCTTGATGCCCGAGCATCTCTTACATTCGATCCTCTCTTGCACGTAGTTGAAGTTGTCCACTTACACTCTCGAGCATCTCTACATCCATGTTCTTGATGTGGGCAAAGAAAGTGGAGTAAATTATTTTCTTGATGCAAGTAAATATTGTTGAGTTTTTGAATTTGAAATTATGATCCATGGGGGCAAATGATATAGTTAGAATTGAAACCAATCAAAACTCTATAGGTGACATCTAGTCCAGCAATGGGCATGTTATTCCATTATCTTCAAGTTGGTCATGTGTCTCCACTCACCATAACTACGAGCATGCTATGATGTTTCTATTTGTTATGATATGAAGTCGATTGCAACATCTCTATTAGCTGCAATCTCAAGATGGCTTTGACATCTCTGCTTGATATATCATTATGTCAGTCATAACATCCCAAGTCTACTAAATTTTCAGGTTGATCCCAAGTCTATTTATCAGATTTTCAACATAGTCGCTATAACTAAATCCAAACAACCGCAATTTCTTTATTTGTCTCTTGCATTTGAAATTCTTTACGTGGATAGTTCAAACTGGCTATCTTGATGCTCTTGTGTGTTTGTAGCTTTTGATATTCCTTACATGAGTAATATAAGTTAGCACATACTAACATTTTTATATATCTTTTGCATCTGATACTTCCTATATGGATGAGTTTAATAAGCATGCCATAGTGTCCTTACATGCCTTCTACATTCAAAACTTCTTATACATCAACTAAAGTTGGCATGCCTTGATGTAATCGTTTCTTGTGTCTAACACTCTATAAGTACTTTAAGTCAGTATGCTACAATACTCTTACATATCTCGTATGTCTAACACTCCCTATGAGGTAGTACAAGTTAGTAGATTTTGATACCCTCATGCTTCTCTCAAGTTCGAGAATCCCTATAGTGGCAGTTCAATTCCACACACTTTGACATCATTTTGTCTCCTACTGACACCCTGTATGTGGGTCAAGCAAATTGACACACATGATGCCCTTGTGTCTCTTATGCATATAGTACTTTCTATATAATTAGTTCAAGCTGATATACTTTAGCACTCTAGTGTATCTCTTATGTTTGATGCTATTATGGGAATAGTTTATTTCGACACTCATCGACACTCTCAAGCATCTCTGTGTCCAAGGCACAAAATGTAAGTGAAGAGTGTGGATAATACTCAACTATTTATTGATGGTTGCCAACAACTTCATCCACAAGTTTGTTGTCTACCTAAGACAACCAAATCATTCCAAGTCCATAGCATTTGAGTCTGCTATGACCTCCCATCCTATGAGAATTTCAAAATAGTCACCACATCTCATTTGGTACATCTTCATAATGGTTCCTTCCCGTTGCTTGTTGCAACATCATATCGGCTACGACATCTCCATCTATAGTAACTTCAACACAACCATGATATGGCTCATCTCAATATAAAGTTGACTATGATGTCTTCATTCATTGCTATTAGCAATGAGTCAACACTAAACGGGGGGGTGAATTAGTGCAGCGGATATAAACGTTGGTTTGAAAAACTTTCGTTTCGATTAAACCTGTTTCAGAAAGATATTAACTTGAAAATGTATGAAAGAGTGTAATGAGAAAGTAAAGTACGTAAGGTAGTTTGTAATAAAGGTAAGTTACAAGAAGTAAATGCAAACCGAGTTTTATAATGGTTCGGTCGTCGTGACCTACATCCACTCCCGATTCCTCCTCCGTTAAGGCCATCGACATCCACTATCGGTCTTCATTCAATGAGTGAAGACCAACTACCCTCTTACAACACTTTCTCCTTTTCATAGATTTAGGAGATAACCTTTACAAGTCACTCTTTTACAACTATTCCCTCATACATCACCCTTAGGACTAACTCTAAGCACTAGAAGGAGGGAACTCAAGGTTTTGGCAGAGTTTTCTCAAAATTTTCCTCTAGAATTCTTGCTCCTTTCTTGTTACCCAAGTGGGGTATTTATAGACCCCAAATGGTTTAAAAAATAGAGTAAAAAATTTAAACTTCCGGGTCTTTCGGGTACGAACGGTACCATCGACTACATTGGGCGGTACCACCGCCTACAGCTTAACACTGGGCAGTACCACTGCCCAATCTGATAGTACTACTACTTGACACACTGTCACTAGGCGGTACCATCGCCTGACAGCCTCAGAGATGGAGTTTTTCGAGTTTTCCAACTCACAAGCGATTCTACTGCCTGTTCTGGCGATGCCACCGCTTGGCCCAACATTTGGGTCCACCTGATACCTTGCCACTGGGCGGTTCCATCACCTAGTCTGACAGTACCACCGCCTGATAGTCTCTCGGAGACTGTGCTACGACAGTTCCACCTGTTGGGTCACTATTTAGGCCTTTCACTTAGCCTAACATAACCCAAACTTAGGCCCAATTCCAACATAATTATTTGCTAACTATGAATTTTAAGATATACACTAAGCTAAATAAGTCCCATAAGTCTAGGTTTCTTCCGGTGAGCTTCCGACGATCTTCCGGCGAACTTCTGATGTTCTCTCGGCAATGTTCCAACAGACTCCCGATAAGCTCCTAAACTTCACGATGATCTTCTTGGCAAGTTCCGACGAGATTCTTTGGTAATCTCCTGGACTTCTCGGTCAATTCTGATAGAACTTCTGACAAATGTCCGAACTTCCGACAAACTCTCGAACTCTCAACGAAATCTCGTTCTTGACTCCAGGACTTCATTTTGTTTTATACCTTGATCGCTATCATAGTTAATCATGTACACTTAAAACCCACTTTGATCTAGACAATTATTACAAAGCTCGAATCAAGTGTTGTCCGACATGTCATTGGTTTATCGACGCTTCATTCGATTGTTCGGCGTATCGTCCTCTCTTGCGGCCTATTGCCCAATTGGCCAGTTGACCTCCGTAACTCCGATTTTCTTAGCGTAATTTTTGCTCTTCTTGGTCCAATGCCCGAACCCATGGCCCAAAGCCTTCTGCTGATATATCGACTGATCCTTTGGCTAGACATCCAATCTTCTGACATGTTTATCTTCGGCCCAACATGATTCTTCCTGCTTTAATTATCTCTCCTTGATCGAAGCTTCTTGCGTCACTCAAAATGCAAATCAAATCATAAACACTATCAATTAGTTTCATCATCAAAATATGAGATTCAACAATCTCCCTCTTTTTGATGATGATAATCAATTGATGACGGAGTTTAAACAAACTCCCGGAGTTTTAAACAAACTCCCCTTATCAATATGTCATATTGATAGAACCTTAAATTCAAGTTGAATTCAAGTAAAAACAAATTTAATCATTAATATTTACAACATGTCATCATAAAATCATGCATAATCAAATTTATAATACATCATTCCATGCATAATCATTATCATAATTTCTCCCCCTTTGTCATCAACAAAAAAGAGAAGTGCAACTAGCAAGTTTTAAAGATATGCAAGTCTTATAACAAACAAGCTAGCAAATTTTTTATCACTTTACAACATCCCTAATCACTAAATTATCATTAATTTTAAAGATGTGCAAGATTGTAAAGTTTGTACTTTTGCTTCTTAAGATATGCAAGCTAGCAATTTTTGGTGATATTCAAGATAGCAAATTTTTTCTTCGCTTTTGAGAAGTGAAGCTAGCAATTTTACTTCTACTTGGGATATGCAAGCTAGTAATTTTTGCTTCACTTTTGAGTTGGGCAAGCTAGCAAGTTTTAGATATGCAAGCTAGTAACATAGCAAGTTTTACATCAAGCAAGCTAACAAATTTTACACCATACAAGTTAGCAAATTTTACATCATTTTAGAATAACTTTTGAGTTGGGCAAGCTAGCAAGTTTTAGATATGCAAGCTAGTAACATAGCAAGTTTTACATCAAGCAAGCTAACAAATTTTACACCATACAAGTTAGCAAATTTTACATCATTTTAGAATATGCAAGCTAGTTCTTTCTCCCCCTTCGTCATTGTCAAAAAGAAGGGAAGAGAATAATTTTGTAATTCTTTTTCTCTTTTCAATAATTTTTAAATCATGACAAAGATAAAGTATCAATCTTATTTCAATATATTTGTGCATCATTATAGCTTCAAATTAAAGCATGCACAATTTTAAAACCTTACATTTCATTCTTATTTCATGCATGATACTAAAAATAAATCATCACTATGGGCATATCATACATGACACTCAAGCATTCATGATACATCATTTTAACAACAAATCATAGTATTGCATGTATCATTTCAAATCATAAATAATTCAAATCATGATGGTATCAAAATGTCAAATTACATTACATCCTACTATGCATGATCATAACT
>LVTN01001531.1:23607-37527 GCA_001649415.1 Musa itinerans
ACACTCAATAGCCCTCATAAGGTCGATTGTCACTCCCAATGATCAATTGTACTAGATCTGGGACAACCAAACCTATAAGTCTGGTATCAAAGAGTGGAGCACTTATACAAGACATCCTTGGTGTCTCAAGTCTAAGGACCAGATACACCATTAGGACTACGGAATTACTATCTAACAATAATGCATCATCAACCATCCAGCATTCCGTAAGCGGATCAATCAGTGAACTCATTCTCCAATGAGCACCTGTACTGTATCCCTAGTGTCCCCACACGAGCAACTATGAGACCAACTGCATCCATCATATGGATGGGTATATAGCACACCAATCTGTTCGGTTATCACGATGTCCCTCTCGAGTAACCTATGATCGGGATTATTTAGGATCTGTGTTTAAAGGTGAATCGATCTCATTATTGTGATCTCATCACGATCCAATTTCCATTGCACAAATCCAAAGACATCACAATATATACATGCATATATGCAATAGTTAATATAAAGTGATATATGCCAAATATAATAAGCAAAAAAGATTTCGTACGAAGTCACACGTGCCATCACTCACGTGATTGGCTTACTGGGCACATAGCAACAATATATTCATGCAACAGGCAATATAAAGTGATAAAATATCAAATAATAATAATAAGCAAATAGACTTCGTACGAAGTCACACGTGCCATCACTCACGTGATTGGCTTACTGGGCACATAGCAACAATATATTCATGCAACAGGCAATATAAAGTGATAAAATATCAAATAATAATAATAAGCAAATAGACTGCGTGTCAAGTCACACGTGCCATCACTCACGTGATTGACTTGTAAGGCACCTATGACTAGCACTTGCTTTGGAGAGTAGGCTTGGAATTTCCTCCTCTTGTATAACCTTTTTTTTAACCATACCGAGAACCCTTTTCAAACTTCTATTGCTTCTCAACTTTTAAAACCAATTTGCTCACATCATTCAAAGACTAATATGGCTGGAGTCGAATCACTTTAGCAATCTCATATTTTATACCTCGTAAGTATCTTGCAATGGTTTGCTTATTTGGTTCCACAAGCTCTTAGATTATCAAACTTTGTTGTGTACTCTTCTACATTAAGATCTTTTTGCTTGAAATCATTGATTTTGAGAAAATCTCTTACCTATAGCTGACAAGTATTTCCTCTTCAACTCCCTTTTCATTTTCTCCCATGTCATGATCTTACTCTTCCCCTCACGTTCTCTTTGCTTTTTCAATTTTTCCCACCAAAAATATGTATTCCGTCTGAGTTTGAGTGCCACAAGCTTTATCTTCTTTTGTTCTAGTGGTTCATGAAACTCAGAACATTTTTTCCACCATATTAAGCCAATCAATAAAGTCATCAACATTGATTTTACCTTAAATATCTAACTTTGGATTATATTTGTTCTGCCACTCATCTTGATCTCTATACCTTGCTCAATATCTTCCCAACTCCCTCAGGTGAGGAGGTGTTTCATCATTAGAACCAAACTCTTGGGCATCATTATCTTGCTAGTTGTTTCTTCTCCAAAGTTCTTTAATGATTTCATTCTTTTCTAATAGACTACATAACAATTTTTGTAGCTACAATCTCAAGGACTCAACATCATCTTCATGGCCACTATCTTAACCAGCTATATCTTTTTCATTCTGCCATGTCTTGATCTTTAGCCTTTAGCTTTGATATCAAACTAATACTAGGATAATGAGGAATGAAATTTAAAAGGTTGATAGTTGTATTTGCTAGAAACACTTTTGGAATGAAGATAAATGGATTCACCAAGTTTAAACTCACAAAGAGAGATAAAAACTCACCACCCCAAGGATAATTAAACAAGGATACTGAACTTAAAAGGAAATACTTACCACTCAAGGAAATATTCAAGAAATACAGAGACTAAACCTGTGACTCTTTGGTAAATCAAAGAGATATAGAGTTAAAAGAGAGAACTCAAAGAGTTTCAACAAATACAATTAGATTCTACTCCTCTCTAACTCTAAAACATCAAAATAAATATTATTGCATGAAACAATTCTTTATTATTAGGGAATTATGAAATTTATTTCTTTATTGCTGATATCTAGGCCCTTTAATAATACATTACGTCATCACGAAGATAAATTGAATTAACTCTCCCTTTGAATTTGCTCACTAGACCATCTATTAATGAAACAGCTAGAAAGTTAAGTCTGAGTTTTTTTCAACTTATAAAGGTAAGCCTCTTAACTCTTTAGCAATCAATTCGAGTTATTCAATCAAATTGGGCCATTTGGAAAATGGGTTTGCAACTCATTTGACTTGGGGTATTACATTTGAGAGGTCTAAATTAAAAGCTATAGGACAAGCAAGATTTATGTGAGCTAATTATAGCAAATTATGTACTCTCGTGTCAGTCCCATTACTTGAGATTGGTTGGATAATGGTTTTGCTCTAGTCATAGGTTTGTTTCTTGTTCTATATAGTTGTTAATAATTGATGCTTGTGTTGATATTTACCTTCACCATGACTAAGATTTTATTCTGGATAACTAACACTAAAGTTGATCATGTTTCTTGCTACCTTTGATCAAAATTGATCATCGAGTTAATTACACATTTTTTCTTTTTCTTGAAAACTATAGTATTACTGTAGAAAAGATAGGAGATTCTAAGTGCATTTCTAAGAATTTATTTGATGTCTACAATCATAAATAAGGTAGAAATTGGTTTAGGATGATTTTCTTTTTGTTTAAGGAGTTTTGAGCTGCCAGTGCTACTTGATTTTTAATTAGTATTCATGTTGTTAATTCTATTGAGAAAAGATTAGATATAGAGTCTTGAATCTGTGAAAGTAACAAACATTATAATCTTTTTTTTTTTCCTTTTATGTTAATCAAATAAGATATAACTTAACACCAATATATTGTAAATAATCTAACAGTGCAGTTCAATCAGATTAGTGACAAAAGACAAAGCAAATCATGAGACAAGATTTATTTGGAAAAATCCTTCAACGTGAAGGAAAAAAAAAGTCACGGGCAAACCAAATTAATCTTCCACTATAAAATAATGAGATCACAATGTCACTCTCTCTATATTAACTAGAGGATATCAATATCATATCAAAACTAAGCACTCAAATGAGTTTCAAGAAGCTATAAAAAAAGACTAAGCAGAAGAAGAAATCTTAAAGATCTACATTGATCAATTCAGAGAGCATTGTGTTTAGATCAGCATATCAAAAATCATGACAATCGAACCAATTTCACTAACCAATATTCAAATCTTTTTTCTCCCTAGATGAAAACCTCTTTGTTTTTTGTGAATGTTGCCTTTTAGGTTTTTCCCATCTAACTCATATAAGATTAGGGTTAAAATTTTTTAATTAAACCCCGTCGGTCTCACCACTTGTCATGAACAGGACTACCTAACAAATTCTTTTAATTTACAGAATCCTGAAATCCCAGAATCTTTCAGGAGCTCTACCACTAGAAATGGCTCGGCTTCACAATCTCGAAATAATGTGGGTTGTTCTATATCTTCAAATTGGTTGAACTTGTTCAATTAAGCCTTCTCTCCGTACCACTAACCTGCATTTATGTTGTCTTGAATAGAGACTTTACTCGAAACTACCTTGATGGTACAATACCTATTGAGTGGACAACTTTGCCTCTAATTAATCTGTAAGTTTGACTTTTCCTTTTCTGCCATTAAATTTTCTAAAGAATGGCTTCCCTGTTTTCTATCAACTGGTTGGATATGGAATTTCTGCAGTTCTCTAATGGGAAATCGCCTCTCAGGAGAAATTCCACGATGGATCGGAAATCTTACAAATATGAAAAATCTGTAGGTTTAACATTTTTTTCACTTGTTTATGTCAAAATATGATCATTTGGGTTCCTGACTTGCTTGATTGTTTTTACAAAGAGATCTGGAAGCTAATCAGTTTCCAGGACATTTACCTCAGAACTTGGGGAGTTACTCGACTTAGAGACACTGTGAGACTTTTTCTTAAGCATTTAATTTTTCTTCTTTGTAACACATATTTTGAATATCAGCTTTTGTGATTGTTTGATATATCTGGTTTGCTTTGCAGGCACTTGTCTTCAAAAACATTTTCTGGGAACTTGCCTGTGGATCTCGCAAAGCTCAACAAGATACTAAGACTCGTATGTGATAAACGTTTTATAGATCCTATTATATTATAGATTTTCTTGGTAGGCTATTTCATTAAAAGAAACCCATTGCAGCAGGATCAATGATAACCGCTATAATGGAAAGATACCAGAGCGGATTTTTCAAAACTGGACAAATCTTTACAGATTGTAAGTCGTCATTTATTTCGAAGTTCTTGTATCAATGTGTCATCAAATATTTTTTGAAGTTCTTATATCAATGTGATATCTCTTTTTCCGGATGGTGTCGTCCATGTATGAATTATTGATACCCAATATTTGTCCTTATTTGGATGGTAGAGAGATGAGGTCCTAGTCCTTCTGGAATTGTGAGTGATGCTTAGGACTCCATTATCCAGAGTAACATTTAGGGTTCATTTCCACTCTGTAATTTCGGGACCAGAAATTGTAACAAAGACTTGTTTGTTGGAACTGTTTTTACTTGCAGATGGATCAGTGATATAACTGAGCATTCCGCAACTAAATGTGTTCAAACCATGGCGCATATTGTAAGCTTAGTGATCTCTAATGTATAATTCATAATTTTAAATTATCAGCTTAAAGGGGTCACCTTTGTGGTTTGATTTTTGTTACAGGATTTTAAGAAATTGTGGACTGTCAGGAAGAATCCCTGAATATATTGGAATTTTTCGTCTTAAACACTTGTAAGTTGACTATCTTTGTACATACACTTGTTTCACCCTTTTTTGGACTATAATATATTCCAATTGTTGCCTTGCTATTGCACGAGTATATGATGCAGTTCAAAATATTTGCACGGCAATACTTGTCTCAGTTTCCCTGATTCCTGATTCCTGATTCCTGCTTCCTCCTATATGGATAGGGAATTTATATCTCTAACTGTTGCCCTCAATCAAGATTTGAATCGGACATTGTAGATAGACTCGGACTGGAATAGATAGATCATGGTTCATAAATTCGTTCATTTGATGGAAAAAATTATAGGGTTACAAATGATTCAAAATCTGTTCACGAGCATCCTGGGCTCAATAAAGGCCCACATAGCTCGCTCAGTTGCCGAGGTTACTGAACCAAGTTTATCCTATTTCTAATGCTCACTTTTAAGTGACTTAATGACCTAAGATTGAACATGGCAAAGACTAGGCTCGTTTAGGTTTGTGAGCTAACTCACTAATAACATTGTGAATAAGCATATTTGTGGACTTGAGCAAACTCATGTCTAGACTTGTGAATGAGTTCACTTACAGGCTTGTAAGTGGAGAATCTACACAAGGCAGTACTAATGATGACAATGAGGCACGGCGGGGAGGGGCAGATTTTGCCCAAACCATTCCCAGCCCACCATGCCCCCACCCCATCCCTGACCCATGTGAAGAAGTACAATACCATCCCCGAACTACATTAAAGAGGTACCATCTTGGTTGTTCATCATCCTGCTTGATGAGAATAAATTATGTGAATGTTTGTAAATATATTCTAATAAAACAAAGGAAACTATTCATTTACAGAGTGAGGAGGATTTGGATTGGGAATAAATGATATCATCCCATCCCTAGCCCAATTCAAATTTTAGAAGTTATGTGCAACTCTACCCGGTCCCTCGTCAGAGTTGAGTAAAACCAACTGGATAAATCAGTACAATGGGTTTAGATTGAAATCAATATCTTGACAATTCGCTATTGACAAGATATTGTCGTAAGCATCATCAAAGCTAGGTAACTACAGAGTCAATTTGGGCTTACTAATAAATGATCAACTGCAATTGGCACATCATCATCCCTGTATGTGAGGTGGTTTCGTGGGAGTGTGTGCTTGCATCAGAACAATTGAATGGACAAGTATAAAAGCTTTAATTAGGTTTTAACCATAAAAAACCATCCAACTCCCATTGAATTGGAGATGCTATCCTACCCAAGCATAGGATGTCATAGGCTTGCACAATGAATGAAACAGATGCTAGGAGTTGACTATATTCTTTGACAGCAGCGTTTTGTCACCAGCAGTAACTTGAGGACCCGCCACATGATTTTGTTGAGCTGACTATTCATCAATATCATAGTAGAGCTATTTTCTCTTGCTAATGAATCAGAATACCTGTGTACTTAATGGAAGTTCTGCAATCATGTCACAAATCTAACTTCGTCCATATCATAAACTCTGAAGTACACTTCTGCTTCAACTTCATAATGCTGACCTGGAAGTTCTGCAATCATGTCACAAATCTAACTTCGTCCATATCATAACTCTGAAGTACACTTCTGCTTCAACTTCATAATGCTGACCGTAAACGACCTGCAAATAGAATGTCACAGTCGTCAAGGAATGTTCCATCAAAGAGGAATGGAGTACCGAAAATCACTGCGTTTTCATTATCATAAATATCTAACATTGTCAAGATCATGATACTTCAGTGCTTCAAATGAAGAAGTTGCATTTTCTTCTGGTCACCAAGGTTTAAAACTTTGTTATAGTATTAGAACAGAGCATGTATCAATCAAATGATACATACACAGTAGTTACAGACCTAAAAATATCACAAAATGGTTTTCGCCTATGGATGGGTACAGTATCTATCTGTGTATGGGTATCTAGCCGGACTAGCATAAAAGGTTAGATATTTGCACCGTTGCCAACCAGTTAGCATTGAAGTAAAAAATAAAGAGTTAGATATTAATAGATTGTAAATCTCTAAGGCAGCCTGAAAGTACAAACACAAAAGACCCATGACCTAACCACACATATACATATCCATGACCTGAGAAGTACATGCATATAGGTGGTGCTTGGCGGCAGACTAAATCAGCAAGTGCATGGTAGTAGTTTTTTGTACTTTTGTACTGTATCGACTAGATATTTTGTGAAAACCATTCAGGCCTGATGACATTACATGGATTACAAAGCAAACATCCCACAATGCTTCAAAAGTATCAAGATATCAGTCAAGCAATGGAGTTCATATGGTTCATCTAGTTTAGAAGAGGAAACAAAATGATACATGTAAGAGATCCGATGGGATTTCAATGTTTATAGTACCTTAATTATTAGGAAATCATAGAACACCTGACTATAATGTCTTCTGTAGTATGATTGACGTTTGTGTGAGCCTCATGTTTAATCAAAGTCTGATCCAAATTTATTACAAAGGTTAAATATCAATTTCCTTGCATTCATGCATGACAAGACTGGTAAGATATTAGATGAATGTTACAAAATTATAGAACCAGACGTCAAAGAAGGCAAACTATATTCTCACTAGTCACTACAATAAGCAACTTGTTGATCAGCAATCATTGCCACGACTACATGCATAACTGTAATACAAATATACAATAGCCACATATGCTTTCAAATGAAAAGATAGCAATTAAATTTGAAGTGTAAAAATATTAACAAAGTGAAAATGGAATGCTTTCAAATGAAAAAGAGCAACTATGTTTGAAGCATAAAAATATTAAAGTGAAAATAAAAAGCTCACCATTTTTAGAACATCGTTGAAGATTAGCAAGAGCAACTGCAGTTTTTGCACCCACAAATGCATTATTCTTCACAAGTGTGATGTCTGATACTTGATTAGGGAAAATCATCAGAAGAATATAACTGGACTTCTAAAATACAGAATGAAGTATCATAGTACTGGATGAAATTATGTCAACTCAATAATCAAGATCTAAAATGTCACTATGTAAAAAGAGCAACATTAACGTTCGTACAACAGGATGCTGGCAGCCAATGATACACCCCCAGTTAACTCATTGACTCTAGCAAGCAGAAAAGGTGTGGCAGCATTTCCTGTCACATTTTTTAGCCTGAGGTAACAGATCAACAGATGGCATTAGCACAATCGTGCTGGTCACTTTTCCATAGTTGGCATGTATATTTAGTTAATTATACATTACATATATAAAGATAAATCTAGTCAATGATGGTACAAGTTGAAGTAAAATTTAAAGTTCTATAGATTATCTTGGATCTTTATTACCATCAAAGATTCTAATAATAATGTAACTGCTCATGCATTACACATTTGAGACTTGAACAAAAACGTACTTGCAAGTTTTGACATGAAGGCAGGTAAACATGTACTTCAAGCCCAGCTTCTTCGTCTTCCATGTATGTATGTATATACATATGTATGTATATATATACATATGTATGTATATATATACATATGTATGTATATATATACATACATATGTATATATATACATACATATGTATATATATACATACATATGTATATATATACATACATATGTATATATATACATACATATGTATATATATACATACATATGTATATATATACATACATATGTATATATATACATACATATGTATATATATACATACATATGTATATATGTATGTATACATATGTATACATATGTATACTTTCTTTCTATCCTAGTGCCGGCAAACTCATTAACAAAAGGCTTTCTCACATGTATGTATGTATGTATGTATGTATGTATGTATGTATGTATGTATGTATGTATGTATGTATGTATGTATGTATGTATGTATGTATGTATGTATGTATGTATGTATGTATGTATGTATGTATGTATGTATGTATGTATGTATGTATGTATGTATGTATGTATGTATGTATGTATGTATGTATGTATGTATGTATGTATGTATGTATGTATGTATGTATGTATGTATGTATGTATGTATGTATGTATGTATGTATGTATGTATGTATGCATGTATATATGGTATGTAACAGAAGTACAACAGTAAGACACTGAAAAAAAAAGGTTGCTAATAAACTAGGTTGTTTCTTTGAAACATCAATTGGAAAAAAAACTATAAGTTTAGACATTAATGTTGCTGCCTAAGGAAATATTGCCATTTAGGCATCAGATAGAAGAATGTCTTCTTGGTCTGCATTCAAGCATGTCAATTGGGACACAGTTTTTGGTATACTTGAGCAGAAGAACCAGAAGGTCCACAATGATGCCATAAGCAAACACATGCAATTCACAAACATAACAGACTTGAGCAGATGAGTGTGAATCCTAAAAATAACATCATGATAGAGGAACAATTTACTATAGATTGCCAGAGGTATTATTACTTTGCTTCTTCTAGGGCTTTTTGTATTGCAGATTCTATGACATTTCCTGCAGATACATGTTTTTCCGGGATAGGTACTGCAATTAGCATTCCACTTCCGAGTCCTAACTTCAAGTTTGCATCTGAGGTCCACAAGAGAAAATAAAGTGATATATGCGGATGGATTATGAAGCTTGGGAAAAAGATAAAGAATCAATTTTGCTTACCTATGAGCCTAGCACACTGTTCTGGAGTGTCCACACGACAAGGCACCTGCATTCAGAAGATCAAAAGGACTACCAAATATTTGTGATTACACTATTGTACAATCTTAAATTGCTATAAGAACTGTATTTTTTGCATAAGCACCCCCACGTAATGAATGGTTCCAAGATCCTAATTACTAATATGAAGGCATAAAATAGCCTCAAAGAATTCGATGATATATAAAACAATGTGACTGCTTAGAATAAATCATAAATCATGCATTAAGAACACATTTAACAACTCAAATGTTGAGCCAAGTGTCATCATCATTTCCATCTATATAGCCATAAAGCAAAATCCAAGTCAACAAACACAGAAGATAATAACTGAGGTTTGTGATTTGGTTATCAGCCCTCTAAGAAATGTCACATTCCTGATTAAGAAAAAATGACCTTTGTCAATGAGCCTTAAAGGATAGTAAATGGTTGAAAAATGAGATAAACCATATCACAATCAACCTCTCTCATCTGCCACATAGTTGTGATGCAATTGCATTGACCGATGGAACTATTTCATATTTGAAACTTATACAGAGAGGACTAAAGGTAGACTAATCATAATTTGAGCTTCAATGACAGTCTAGGTTTGACTTTGTCCAGAACCATACTTTACATGAAGACCTTGTCTTACAAGGTTCTTACATTATGAGAACGAATGAGGAGAGAAGTTGATCAAAGTTCAGATTGTTTGATATTACAACAAACTAATTAGCAAGTTTGGGGATTATCTCACGGATATATTTTATCCAGCTAAGATTAAGTTAGCTTGGGACAATGTTCAACTATTTCATGGTGGATGACTAAACTAGTCAGGTTGGGATCAAAGAACAAAATTCCCACTGTCAAAGGAGACCTTATTCTGACTAGTAAATGAACAATATCCAACAGCATGCACACACACACACACTCACTCTCTCTATCTATCTGTTTATCTATCTATCTCTCATGTGTATGTTTGCAATTCTATTAACTCCACTGAGACTACATACACATGGAAGAAAAATAAAATTAGTAAAATATGAAGCATAGTACAGAGCATAGTAGATTATTTCATGGAAGATGTCAGAGATAATAAGACACGACAATGCATCAACAACAAATGAGAGAAAAATAGAGTAAGCACTTATTACTTTACATCCACTTGTTCCACTGAAAAATGCAGGAAACTCATTGGTCTTGTAAGCAGCAACTGTCACTCCTTGAGTTTCCTGCAGTAAAAAGATGTTTCTGTGGTCAAAACAACATTAAGAAAATCTCTATACTAGATCTTGTTACTAGTCAAATTCCTTCCAATTGTTTAATTAAAACTCTCACAGTTTGCAATTTGCAAGTACTTGGTTTAACTTGATGCCAGTGACTAATCAAAACGCATATATTTGATAGATCACTAAAAACTGATTGGCTTACCTGACGATGATTCCAATAATTTAAGGGAGCCATATATTTCATTTTGAAATTTTCAGCCAAAGTCCAATTACTAACAATAGTTCCTAGAATTTGCCTTAGTTGGAACAAAAGAAGTAGACTGTAAATTCAAAGCCAACAGAATCCAACCACTACAACTATCATTACTCACTCAAATATTGAGGACAATTTAAAAATAAATGTTGAGGACAACTTAATGAGTAATAATAATACATAATCCTTGACTATTTATTGTATTCCAAAAAGGAAAATTCAGATTTGTCTCAATTAGGAATCAAATAAGACCTAAACTAAACCTATGGAAACCTATCACGCCATCACTGTGATTTAGGAGATAGTATTGATCATCAATCAGCAACAAAATCATCATTCAACTTTTTGGGAAACACTACAGCTAATGCAAAGTTCACTTTGTTACTCATGAGACAACAACCTTTTCTATACTTTTTTTAGGAAGACCTTCATTCAAGGGCCATAGTGGCTGTCATGACAAACATGGCTGGATACAGAAAGAGAGACAGAGTCAACTCCCCATGCATGAGTTGAGTTGCCAGATCTAGCAAAACTGGCCAAGTGGTGGGCCATCGCATTTACATATCTGCTGTGAAAGAAACTAGATGTTAAGGAGTTGTGCCAGAAACAAGATATCTGAGACTCTTGATTTTGACTCTAGGGAACTCCACTAGTTCAATTAAGCCAAATGATTGTTTCGAGCACATCAGATTTTACCCAGATGTTACTTAGACCTTCCTGCTTTGCTCTATTTAGAGCATCCAAAATTGCCATACATTCCACCTCTTTACTGTTCTGGCCTTGTGACACTATACATTTGACTGCAATGAGGCGGCCCATGTGTTTTTATACCTCAAATGTAATTTTGCACTGTCATTCAGAATTATGTATATCATGCATTGCACCGAAATAGTCCCTGATGTATCCTCCCGAAAAGAAAAACAAACAACTTTTTTCATGCATCATATGCAATCTTTTGTCATTCAGAAATGTATATTATGTCATTCACCAAAAGACGATCCCTGATATATCCTCCTTTTCTGATGATGTCAATCTAAAGGATCTTTTGAGATATCTTTTCTTTTTTCTAACAATTACATGGGCATTGACCATGGTATACAAGAAAGATGTGGACATCTTGATGATACTTATGTTCATGGTTCACCTTACCGACCCATACCAACTAGCTATTGGTACAGTACGTACCAAGCTGTACCGAGCCGTATTGAGCGTACTGACACACTATACATGGGGCATACCGATATACCGCCCATACCGATCTTCTGTCAGATCGATACATGTCGCCCATACTGAGCGGTACGCCACGGTACGATGAACCATGCTTATGTTACAATTTTGTTTCCTTTATACATCTACTCAACAATAGATCATAACATATATTTCCTACAACAGCAAAGCACTCGAGTACCAGGTGTTCAAGGGATCTAGTAACACTATATGTACTTGAGTGTAAATTTACTCATAAAGGACAAAGCATCTATACCAGATACTCAAGGGTTCTGGGAATATCTAAAATTGACTTCACCCCAGCTGAGATTACCGCCACCGGGGTTTTGCCAAGCTCGGTGAGATCAGATGATATGTCCATTGCTGCATATTAAAAACAATAACATAGTAAGAAATAAAGACAGGTAAGTTTATGGTCAGAAATTAGGTTAGCCACAATGTTGATACAATTTTCAAAATTTAACTGGAAAAAAAGATTCAGTTCCAAGACATGTAGACCAATGATACATTAAACATCTTTTGAGGAAAGAAGCAACTAAATTTAGTTAACATCTTTTGATTTCATATAACTTCTTTTATCAAGAAACTGCAACATAACAAGTGACTGCTATCAGATTACAGTTGCTTCAGCCAATTGCTTCATATACATTCCACTGATTTTTTTTAAAATAACATAAAAAATGAAGAAGAAGATATTCTTACTCGTTTCCCCATGTCTATGTACTCCTCCAATACCCCCAGTTACAAAAACTGGTATGCCAACCTGCAAGTGCAACATTAAGTACGCTAATTAAATAAAAACATCGTCTAAGATACTGTTATTTGCCAGTCTTGTATGATTGAGCAGGCAAAAATACATGTGAGAGCATATATGCTTACTCATCATAATATAGTTACCAAGTAGCCAGGTATCAAGAAATAAGATGAATATAACTAATGCATCCGTCAGTCACAATTTCAAACATATGGTAAGCCAAGCATTGCCAATTACCAGCAATTAGCATGTCTTGGAAGTTCCAACACCCCCTCATGGTAGAGCAGTATAGAATCTTGATTTTTACTGCTTGATGATTCTTACTTCATGAGTGATAAAACAAAAAAGACAGTGAGTAAATATCAAGGATTTCTCTAATCTTAGCTTGTTCCAACTTGTTCTTTGTTTATCTCTCACTACTTTCAATAATATTAATTGGGCTCAATGAGCAAAAATGCTGGTGATATCACATTTTGTTACTTAAAGAGAAAAATAGAAAGCTCATGTATAAAGGACTCTGCTTATTGATTGATGCAATTTGAACACATTGTCACGACCTTAGCTGGAGTTGCCTAAAGCGTGAGGCACCCTTGCGGCCAAGACACGAACTTAGCTTGCGTTGCCTAAGTCGCGAGGCACCCTTGCGGCAAAGATGCGAACTTAGCTTGCGTTGCCTAAGTCGCGCTTCGCCCTTGCGATATTGCTCCGCAAAGATCAGCCCACTTACAACCTCTCGCAGGTCCTGAAGGACCTGTAAAAGAGAAAGTTGATTAGTTCGAAGAACGAGCGACGGACAAGTCCCGACGTCTCGCGAAAAGGGGAAGCTTTACAAGCAATTCAGCGAGCACCTTGCGTGCACAAGAGAAAAGAGGGAGAAGGGGAAAACAAGGACTTTAGAGGGTTGAACGAACAGCTGCAAGTCCACAAACAGCTGCTCACCGGGTGTCAGGCGCGACAACAAGTTCCCGTCAAGGTAACGTGCAAACTTGCGAAAGGTTGTTCAAC
>LVTN01001532.1:0-13596 GCA_001649415.1 Musa itinerans
AAGCATTAATCATGTTGTTTGGTATGTCATTAGTCTCTCGAAGCTCCGTCCGATTCTTCGACGCATCATCCTCTCTTGCGGCCTATTGCCTAATCGGTCAGTTGACTCCGCAACTCCGATATCCTTAGCGTAATATCCACTCTTCTTGGCCTGATGCCCGAATCCATGGCCCGAAGCCTTCTGTCGATACGTCGACCGATCCTCCAGCTCGACGTTCAATCTTCTGACATGTTTTCCCTCGGCACAACATGATTCTTCCTGCTTTAATTGTCTAATCCTGATCGAAGCATCCTGCGTCACTCAAAACGTAGATTAAAACATAAACACTTATCAATTGGTTTCATCATCAAAATCCGAGATTCAATAATCTCCCCCATTTTGATCATGATAACTAATTGATTACGGAGTTAACCTTAACTCCCGGAGTTTAAACAAATTCCCCCTATCAATATGCCATTGATAGAAACTCTTGGATTCAAGCTGAATTCAAGTCATTGCAAATTTCATCAAGAATATTTGCAACATGCCTTCATGCATAACATGATCATACTTCTCCCCCTTTGTTATCAATAAAAAGGAAAAGTTCCAACTATCAAGTGTTTGAGATATAAGTTCAAATCATTGCATGAAAAACATAATCTCTATTTTTAACATTATGCAAGCTAGCAAATTTGAGATGTTCAAGAAAGCAACTCTTGATTCTTGAAATATGCAAGTTTGTCAATTTTGCTAGATGTGCAAGTTAGCATTCTTCGGTGATGTTCAAGATAGCATTTTCTTCTCTTTTGAGAAGTGTCCTTTTTGTATCTTCTTGAGTTGTGTAAGCTAGCTAGCAAGCTAGCTATCTCCCCATTTGTCATTGTCAAAAAGAAGGGAAGAATACAATTTTTCATATCTTTTTCCCTTTACAATAATTTTCAAATCATGACAAAGGTAAATAATAAAGATGAAAAATCAAGTCGTGAATGTCAAAATATTTTTTTTTTCATTATGAATATTTCATCACTGCATGCATCATTATCATAAGTTGAAGTATTGCATGCATAATACCAAATCATCATACATAATATATCAATGTTTCAATCATTATTTTAATATATTTGTGCATCATTATAGTTTCAATTTACAACATGCGCAATTTTAAAACTTTACATATCATTCTTATTCTATGCATGATACTAAAAATAAATCAATCATCATATCATACATGATACTCATAAGCTAGCAAATTTTATATCATTTCATAGCATCAAAATAATATCATGAGTATCTAAATGTCAAATTACATTGTCATAACTTCTCATTTGTATTTCATGCATATTTTTATTTCATCACATAAAGAATATCAAGAAGAATTAATTGGGTGATGAATATAAGGGGTTATACAAATTTAAATCATATCATATCATGAGAGATAAGATCATGTAAATACCAAAAGGCATGATTCATATATTAAATCTCCTCTTAAATGATCAAAAGAAAATTATAGGAGTACAAAAAAGAGATCTTGATTAAAAGAAATTTCAAGAAATAAATCCAAGAACTCACAGGAAAAATCATGATTCATTTAGAAAATCTCAAGTAATTCCAATAAACCAAGATCATGATTTTAATAAAACTCATTCAAATTCAAATCGTCAAAATCATCAAAATCATTTTCAAGAGATTCATAAAAAGATGATCAAATAGATTCATCGAAATCAATAAAATAGAGAAAAGTATTTTTTAATTGTTAGGAAAAATAATTTTTTCAAGGAGAAACCTTTTCTCTTTTTAGTTGTTTTAATTCATATGATTTATTTCATTTATGCCAAGTCAAAACATGCATCATTTTTAAAACAAAAAATGCAACTTTCATTATGGTAAAAATCAATAATCCATAAATCGCAAGAATCATCATGCATAATTTTGAAATATAAATTTATTAAGCATGATCTCAAATTACATTATTTCATTAAGCATGATTTCATATTTTCAATTAAAATCATTTTGTTTGTTTATAATAAAATATATATTTTTCATAATTATTTTTAAAATCATTGGAAAGGTAAGCATGATCCAATTTTATTTTTGCATTTTTATTATATTATTAAACATGCAATTTTCAAGAAAATTAATTCTAAACTAAAAATAACTCATGAAAGGCATTATGTAATTTCGAAATAAATTAAAGGTATTTTGATTACCTCATCGTCGAAAGCCGTTAAGGCGTAGTTTGTCATCGCCTTTGTTGATTTTCTTCTCGTCTTTGGAGGAGTTCGATTCATCCCAAAGTTCTTCCCACTTCTTGCAAGTAGTTGTGTTCTTTTTGTTCTTTTTAAGTTCATTTTTAATTTTTGATTCTTCTTTTAAAATTTTCATTGAAAGTTCAAGTTTACCATCACTTGAGCTTATGCTTGAGTGGTCTTCAATGGTTCTATGTGCCAAATCCTTAATGTTCTTTGGAATGTGGTTTTCAAGTTCATCATATTCAACATATGCCATAAAACTCATTTTATAGGTCTTTAAAGACCTTATTAGTTCTTCGAGAGGAAAACGGTTCAAATCCTTGGCCTCTTATATAACCGTTACTTTAGAGTCCTAAGTTTTAGAAAGTGAGCATAAAACTTTGTTGATAAATTTAAAATTCAAAAAATATTTGCCAAGAGCTTTTAAACCGTTGACGACATCCGTAAAACGGGTGTACATGTCAACAATGGTTTCGCTCGGCTTCATTCGAAAAAGTTCAAAATTATGCATTAAAAGATTTATTTTAGAAACTTTTAATCTACTGGTGCCTTCGTGTGTGATTTCAAGAATGTGCCAAATATTAAAAGTCGTTTCGCATAAAGAAACCCGATTGAATTCATTTTTATCTAAGGCACAAAATAGAGCATTCATAGCTCTAGCATTAAGAGAAAACGTCTTCTTCTCTAAATCATTCCAATCGTTCATTGGAAGAGAAGACCTTTGAAATATGTTTTCGACCATATTTCATAAATTTAAATCAATGGAAAGCAAAAATACTCTCATTCGAGTTTTCCAATAAGTGTAGTCCGTCCTATTGAAAAAGGAAGGATGAATGAGAAAGTAACCCTCTTGAAAGCCGAAAAGAGCCATTTCTCGTTAGGTGTTAAACCAAAAGAGAAAACGAGGCTCTGATACCAATTGTTAGGATCAAGAGTCCAGGGTCGACACTAAGAGGGGGGTGAATTAGTGCAGCGGTAAAATCACATCTTCAAAAAACCTTCGTACAATAAAATCTGATTTTGATGAAAACTGTTTCGAAGAGATCTTTAAATTAGAAGCATACGGAGGTGTAGTTGATGTAAAGCAAGGAAGGTAGTTTGTAGTTAAGATAAATAGCAAAACAGAAATGCAAACCGATTTATAGTGGTTCGGTCGTCGTGACCTACATCCACTCCTCTGATTCCTCTTCCGTAAGGCTACCGACATCTACTATCGATCTTCCTTTAATAGGCGAAGATCAACCTCCATCTTACACCCCTCTTCTCCTTTTCACGGGTTTAGGAGACAACCCTTACAAGCACTCACTCATCTCTTACAGAATTTTAACACTTAGACTAGAGGAGGATTCTCACAAGAGATTTCTACATCGTTTTTTCACTTTTAAACTCTTTGTGCTTGTGTATGTTAATTAGGGATGAGAGGGGTATTTATAGGCTTCAAGTTGATTCAAACTTGGAGTCTAAAAACATCTCATCTTGGGTTTCCGGGCATGGGCGGTACCACCGCTTGGGAGGCTGTGCTGGGCGGTGCCACCGCCCAGACTGGCGGTTCCACCGCCTGCAGCCTCTTGGAGGTTGTGTCTGGGCAGTACCACCGCCTAACACAGTCTCGGAGACTATGCCATGAAGGTGTCACCTCTTGGGGCATTGTTTGGGCCTCTTATTGGGCCCAACACAGCCCTTACATAGGCCCAACTAGCCCCTAATTGGGTTGGCCCAAATCCAAACCCAATTACGTGCTAACTACGATTCCTAAGATATATTCTAAGCTAAACAAGTCCGTAAGTCTAGTTTCTTCCGACGATCTTCCGACGAACTTCCGACGATCTCTCAGCAATGTTCTAGAGAACTCCCGGCAAGCTCCTAGACTTCACGACGATCTTCTTGGCGAGTTCCGATGAGCTTCTTTGGCAAGCTCTTGGACTTCTCGGCTGGTTCCTGCAGAACTTCCGACGAACTCTCGAACTCCCAATGAAATCGCGTCATTGACTCTGGGACTTCATTTTGCTTCATGCCTTGCTATCGTAGTTAATCCTGCACATGTAAAACATACTTCGATCTAGCAATTAATACTAAGCATTAATCATGTTGTCCGGCATGTCATTGGTCTCTCGACGCTTCATCCGATTCTTCGACGCATCGTCTTCTCTTGTGGCCTATTGTCTAATCGGCCAGTTGACTCTGCAACTCCGATATCCTTGACGCAATATCCGCTCTTCTTAGCCCAATGCTCGAATCCATGGCCCGAAGCCTTCTGTTAATACGTCGACGGATCATCCGGCTCGACGTCCAATCTTCTGACATGTTTTCTCCGGCATAACATTATTCTTCTTGTTTTAATTGTCTAATCCTGATCGAAGTATCCTGCATCACTCAAAACTCAGATTAAAACATAAATACTTATCAATTGGTTTCATCATCAAAATCCGAGATTCAACACTTTTCCCTAAAAAAAACCTCATTTTGGGTTTTTCTCGGTGCCTTCAATTTTAGTATTTTTCAAGTAGTGCTCCTAAATCATGAAAGATGCAAAATACCTCCCATCACATATTCTTGTCAAAATTTTTTGTTAGTTTTCTCATTATTTTTTAACTGTTATTAGTGTTTTCATTTGACTCTATATAATATTTTTAATAAATAAAAACACTATGTAATTATTAAAAAATATTGTAAATAACATCATATTATATTTTTTAATTATCATAGCTTACGGATGGTTACGATATAATATTTTTAGACATATAGTTGATTTGATTGGGGTTATGAGTCCATTTAGATTGTTTAAAAATTTTAAAATAGGCTTTATAATATTTTTTATTATGATGGCTAAAATATTATAATAAACTAATTTTTATTCTTATTTAATTGATTTTATACTTAAATTATTATAAATACTTATCTGAATCCTAATATGATATATCAAAAAGTTTCTACTGTGTCTGGATTTTATTGGACTCATACATAATGTTTTTAAGTAGATTTTATAGTAATTTTATTGTGTTGAACAAAATATTATAACCAGCAAAAAAAAAAAAAAAAGGGTCAAAACACTTTGATGGACAGAAAAAATATAGTCATTTTTTTGAGTAATTGTTTGAGTATTTTTAGAATAGGATGTATTATTTAGGAAAACAGAAACGATGTTTTAGAAAAATGGGGGTCTCGGAAAATCTCATATATATAAAATCTTAATTTTTCTTAGCCGTAAGTGATTGCCCACTCCTGCGCCTGAGCAAGTTTGCATCAAGGTTGCTTTGAGATGCGTGCCAGGGCGCAGTGTGGCGGCTTGGGCCGCAACCTCGACGGTCACCCGGTGCCGGAGAGTGGGAAGAGTAAATAAATGGCCTCCCACGCCCGCCAAATATTGTCCTCCTCGACCTCTTTCGCCGCGTTCCCCCACTCCTCTCGACTTGTCTCTCTCTCTTTTTCTCTTTCTCTCTAGGGTTTTCTTGCCTCCACCGCTTCCCTGTGCCACTGGGATCCGCCGCTCGCAATGGTGGCTTCGTGCTCGAGGCCCTGGATTTTCGCCGGAGGCGCTGCGAAAGCACCGGATCCGAGTGGAATGTTGCCTCGATTTCCGGCGGTGACGAAGCGTTCTTTGTCACTTGATCGGGGCGCTGTTGCTTGGAGGGACCTGTCTCTAGGCTGTAGGTCCGATCGGCATTCCGGGAATGGATCCGCTGACGAGGCCTCCGGCGGCGCGGAGGAAAATGAGCGGTTCGTCGGATGGTTTCGGCAGGCCTGGCCTTACATAAGAGGTCACAGGGGAAGCACGTTCGTGGTGGTGATATCGGGGGAGGTCGTGGACAGCTCTCACTTGGATAGCATTCTTCAGGTACTTGGTGGTTCTTTTTCTTCTTGATGTCCTCTTTTTGATTTCTTTTTGATGACTAACTTTGGGATGAATGAGAATTCTTTTCCTGAAATTTCTCAAAGCACTTATTTCAGTATCACAGCCTAAGCAATTGGATGCTTAGTTGTTATAGTTTTCATAGTGAACTTGATTTCTTTTTCTGTATATTGAATTTTTAAGATTAATTTAGTGAGATCAGGTAGCAGATACCTTAACAAATCTCAACCTGATTGGATTATTGAATGATCTATTATCTTGCTATTTACGTTTTCTTGATAATTATGGAATGCTTAGTTTTTGAATGCTTTAGAAGCGTTAGGCCCAGTAAAGCATGCAGCATTGCATGCCAGTTACATGAGGTAAGAGTAAGTTGGCATTAATAGAAGAAAAATTTTCAACGTGTATTGTATTGGTCTTATTCTGTTTCTTTTACTGTTCATGATCAGTACATTATAATCCTATGCTTCTGTTGCAGGATATTTCACTCCTTCATGGTCTTGGGATCAAATTTGTCCTTGTTCCTGGAACCCATGTCCAGATTGATAAGCTCTTGACAGAAAGAGGTAGGACACTTCTACAATTTTTTTACACAGATTTTAATTGGTCTTATTTCTATGGATTGGCTTTAACTCTTTTGATGATCCTTGTTCCTTTGTTTTCTTATGACACCACTATCTCTTCCTTTATGCATATACATACTGTGAGATTTATCTCTTTCTTTACTTAATACATGTTCCTTTTCAAACACTGTTAATGGTCTTCTATCACATAATATTACAACTATTTATTCAAAATTTCCAGCTCTGGCTTAATCTTTTGTTTTGCTAGCAAACTCCATTGCAAGTAGGGTGGATGATTTATTGCATGAATTGGATTTTTTTGTTTTTGTTTCTTCTGATAGAAATTTAGAGCTAGGGACCTTGCCCACTATGACAACTGTTATTTGCCCAAAGAGAGTTTGTTATACACGATTAAATGTTTTTTATGCTTGCTTCCTCAGAAATTATATGATAAAATATTTTGAAATGTGTCCAAATATGACAATATCCTCAATCAAAATTTAACTTATTGACAACACACCAGATACAATAACTGATTATGATCATATGGTCTTATGCTGTACAAGTTGAATATGTGCATGTGCACCTGACTTGGATAACTTGAGTTTCAGATATGTGCATGTTTTACTTAGGACATTATATCTATGCTTAGATGGATAACCTTTTCTATCTATGCCTAGATTGTCATGCATATTTTGACTTCTAATTTTAGGAAGCAAGGGCAGGTATGTTGGTCGATATCGAATTACTGATACCAAGTCACTAGAGGCTGCAATGGAAGCAGCTGGAAGAATTCGACTGATAATAGAAGCAAAACTTTCTCCAGGACCACCTATATTAAGTCTCCGCCGACATGGTGATAATGATCGTTGGCATGAACTTGGCGTTAGTGTGGCAAGTGGTAACTTCCTTGCAGCTAAGGTATTTTTGCATGAAAAAATTTAAAGTGGTTTCTTATCTTTCATCTGTTGTTCCATTATTGAGCACAAAAACAATATTTGATATTAATAGACTCATGAAAACAATGCACTAAATAGAAGAAAATTAAGAAATGTCAGGAAAATTTAATTTGAGAATGTAAAGATAAAACACAAATCATTTGAGACAAAGAGTGGATGTTCATTTTTCTTCTGTAAGGTAACTAGGAGATGCTGTTAAGATATCTTTGTAAGCAAGCAATGTAACTACAAAAGTTAGCAGTATCTGAGTAACGAAGCTGTTCAACTCATAGTTATATGGTTTTTCAATGTTGAGTTATCCTTATTATTTGGAGAAAGAAGTATAATGATAGCAAAATGGAGAAGATAGGAGTATGAAGCCACCAAGGCCATGGAAGAGCTCATTTTTAATGGCATATTACTTGTCTTCTGCATTGAATTGCTTAAGAAATTGCATGCAGCATATTCCCTTATGACTAATATAATAAAAAAATTCATACACAATGGGTTCAAAGATATTCCCTTGCTTTAAGCTTATTTATGAAGATATGTGAGTGTTAGTCCCTTAAGTTGGCATATGGACCTCGAAGTTGATAAGCTGTATGGGTCAACCTCCATTTCAAAACAGCTGGACTGCCAGAAACCCAATTATTTAATTAAACAAAGGCACTTGGGTACTTAACTATATTATAATGTTCTCTATTAAGGATAAAAGTTCACTGAATATGTTGAGTTACTTGAATCCATGAAGCTATGTTCAGTCTTTTGCTTTATTCTTTTTGAAACAGTATCATCTTTTCCAAATTACAATATGAGTAGCTTTGGTAGACCTAGTGCCATGAGGTTAAGAATAAAAGGAAGCGAGACTTAGTATTCAAAAGACAGGATATATTCCTCTCTTTTCAGAGAATTAACAGGTAGTATAGAAGGTACCTCTCTTGCCTAACTCTAAAGGGGACAATGAGTTCTATATAGGTTGATTAGGTGGCTGGGATACTTCTTGGCATAGATGAGTTCTGAGGTCGGAATGTCACGAACGGTCGTCGCGTACCCATAACAATTTCGTTCAATGAATCGTTCGTCGTTTTTGTATACTTGTACAGATGCTTAGCAACATATTTTGCCTTGGTTTTGTGTGTTTTTACTTGTAAAAATGTAAGCTCGAACAAGTTGCAGTGCTGCAGTGCGACTGCTCGTCGCACCAGGCAAAATTATCCCAAAATGGCTCCGTTTTCGCGAGCCATGACCTGTTTTTTACAGATCGCAGTTGTATGCGAAACGTCAGCCATCTCAGCACTCTGGAACCCTACGGGTGGCACTAGGGGGGATGGGGCTTCGCGGTAGTGTTGGGCGTTAAACACTCTTCACAAGTTCGCATATTAACTTGACGGGAACTTGCCTTTGTGCTCGACACCCGGTGAGTAGTTGTTTGCGAACTTGCAATTGTTCGTTCAACCTTCTAAAATCTTTGTTTTCTCCTTCTCTTTTTTCTCTTGCACTCAGGGTGCTCGCTGAATTGCTTGTAAAGCTTCCTCTTCGCGAGACGTCGTGACTTGTCCGTCGCTCGTTTTTAAACTAATCAACTTGCTATTTTACAGGTCATTCGGGACCTGCACGAGGTTGTAACTAGGCTGACCCTTTGCGGATGCATATATCGCAAGGACGCCTCATGACTTAGGTAATCCCAGCTAAGTCCGAGAAGTTGGTGCAAGGGTGTTTCACGACTTAGGCAACTTCAGCTAAGTCCGTGACAATTGCCACAAGGGTGCCTCACGTCTTAGGCAATTCCAGCTAAGTCCATAATATTGTGGTATTAGAGTGGGCAAGCAATTTGAGCAAGCAGCGAAGAAACTTTGCAATCTCACCATGGCAAAGCATTGTGGTGAATCAAGCAAGACGGGGCAAGCCGGACCATTGCCCCAAGCAGTCGCAGGTGGGTTGTAAGTGCAAACTCGCTCTCATGCTGTTGGTGCTGCTCAAGAGGAGCGCGACAGCGAACATGATGAGCGAGAAGTTGGCTACTCTCCGTGAGTGGAGGAGGTGCAATCTGAAGCGCCAACCGAGAAAAAGAGCCACAAGGAGAGACTCACTGTGGCGGAAACCCGCCTGGATGTTCTTAAAGTGAGCTTGGAGGAACTTTACTAAGGCTAACAAAGGCTTCTTAAGGTAGAGAGCTCAGAAGAAGAAGCTGAATCTCGAATTAACAAGGTTGAGTCCCTAGTCGATCGATTGACGGAAGATACCAAAGACTCTGTGCAACATCTGCACGAAGTTGCGACGGAACTCACTTCTAGAGTGATATTGCTCATAAGGGCACTATATGCGGGAGAGAGCAACACCCGCGTCGCGTTGTCACAAAACTTAAGGGCACCTGAGCATCATTGCAATTGGGGTACTAGGGACGTAAAGGAGCTCGAGAATTTCTTTTTTAACATAGAGCAGTATTTTCAAGCTATAAGGCTCGATTATGAAGATATCAAAGTTTCAATAGCAGCAATGTATCTGAATGGGGATGCAAAACTTTAGTGGCGAACCTATTGGGAGGAGATCCAACAAGGTCGGTGTCGAGTGGACACATGGGAGGACTTGAAGCGGGAGTTAAGAACTTAGTTCTTACCCGAGAATACAGAGTTCATTGCTAGGAGGAAGCTGAGACAACTCCGCCAAAGCACTTCCATTCGGGACTACGTGAAGTAATTTTCTGTATTAATGCTAGATATATAGGAAATGTTTGAAAAGGATAAGCTTTTCAGCTTCCTCGATGGCCTGAAGCCATGGGTACAACAGAAATTGCATCGAAGGAATATCACCGATATGATCGGAGCGATTGCAGCTACGGAAAGGCTCACTGACTTTGTTTCCTTGGAGGACTCAGGGAAAAAGAAACAATCTTTAGGAAATTGCCCACCGAAATATTCTCAAGGGAAGGAATCCGGGGGCGAACAGAGGAAGAAGAGTTCCCACAAAGGGCCAAGCTTAAAAGGTAAGCCCCCAAAACCTGGCAGATGTTTTTTGTGCAGAGGATTGCACATGGTTAGGGAGTGCCCATAGAAATAAGCACTCAACGCCTTAATAACTTCAATCCACCCTCCCAAATCAGACAAGGGCAAGGCCGTCGCTCTTAGTTTGAGTAGTTCGGAATCTAGCAGTGACGATGAGGAGTCGCAAGGATCCCGGATGAGAGCAATGCGTTTGTTGAATGCTTTGCGGGGTCAAGTGGGGGAGAACATGAAGGTAAATGATAGAACCTCAGAGGAATTCTATGTAGATTGATCTTTGAGGGAGATCACTTCTTGGAACACTATAGGGGTCTCACCCTCCTAGAAGTCGGTCAAATGGCTGCAATTGTAGATAGATCTTATTCTCAAAGAGATGGAAGCTACATACTTATATAAGGCTCCAAACCTTAGCCCTAGGGGTTGCTTCCTAAGTGAGTTACCCCTTTTGCCCTCAACCCTAACCAACCAGCCCAGTAAAAGGCGGCGATGGCTAGGAAGCCCAAAGGCCCAAATATAAACCCTAACCACTCTTCTTTATAGGATAGAGGCGGCTAGGTAGGGTTTATTACAATCTCATAGGGTTTTATTACCTGCTTCTTGGTTGAGTAGGACCCAACCCTGCTAGGGTCCTATCAAGCCTGCTCTCTCCAAATCAGCCTTGTCCTTAAGACTGATGTTCCGTGAACTCAGGGAACCGGGTCTTCAGCTCCTCATGTGATTCCCATGTGGCGTCTTCAAGTGGTAAATTATTCCAATGCACTAGTACTTCAATAGAGGGACGTCGGTGACGCATCACAATTTTGCGGTCGAGGATGGCTTGTGGTTGGGCTTGAATATTTCCATCATTAGTGGTGTTGGGTAGTTGGATCTGGGGTGACTTGTGTTCTCCCAACTTAGGCTTCAGGCATGACACGTAGAAGACAGGGTGAATTTTGGCATCCTCAAGCAATTTAAGTCTGTACGCCACGACTTTAATACGCTCTGTGATCTGATAGGGCCCATAAAAATATGGGGATAGCTTCATGGAGGCTCGTGTGTTGATGGAGAGTTGCTTGTATGGCTGTAGGCAAAGATAAACCCAATCTCCTACTGAAAATTCTTTTTCGCTTCGGCGTGTGTCGACTTGCTGCTTCATTCTGGCTTGAGCGGTAGAGAGATTATCTTTTAGCAGTTATAGGAGTTTGTCCCTGTCAATCAATTCTTAGTCGACCTGATCTATCTTGGCCGAGCCAATTACATACTTTGGAATCACAGGGGCCGGCCGACCATATAGTGCTTCATAAGGGGCACATTTTGTAGATGAATGATATGTAGTATTATATCACCATTTAGCCCAGGGAAGCCATTGTGCCCACTCCTTTGGCCGGTCACTGGCGAAACACCGAAGGTACGTCTCTAAACACATGTTCACCACCTCTGTTTGGCTGTCAGTTTGTGGATGATATGCTGTGCTCATCTTGAGTTTGGTGCCTTGTAACTGAAATAACTCGGTCCAAAATTTATTGGTGGAGATCTTGTCACGATCACTTACAATGGACCTTGGCATCCCATGCAGTTTAACAATATTTTCTATGAAAATTTGGGCAATGTTAGCAGCAGTGTAGGGATTTCGCATAGCAAAAAAATGAGCATATTTCGTAAGTCGATCAACCACTACGAGAATTGTGCTTTTACCTTTGGAAGGTGGCAGCCCTTCGATGAAGTCCATGGAGATGTTAGTCCACACCGAGTCCGGTATGGGTAGTGGTTGTAGCTTCCCTGGACTTGCTACTGTTTCACCCTTGTGCTGTTGACATACATCACATTGTGCCACATATTCAAAAATAATTTTTTTTATCCTTCTCAAATAAAAATTTTGCTTCACTCTTTTATAGGTTCGCAGGAATCTGGAATGCCCTGCTGAAGGTGTGGAGTGTATTTCATGCAGGATGATTTTAATGCAAGGGGAGTCGGGTATAAGCACAATGCGACTTTTGTAACGTAGATCCCTCGAATCCCAAGTGTAGTAGTGGGCTATTGCACTTGGATCCTCCTCCAATTTTTTTATGATGTTGCTGATCTCTGGATCCTTCTTCCATTCTTCCCTAATGTCCTTGAGGAAGCCGGTGGTAGGAAGGGAGATGACTGAAAATTTAGCTTGCTTAGGTAGCCTTGAGAGTGCATCTGCAACAACGTTTTCTTTCCCCGTTTTGTAAATAATTTCATAATCAAATCCTAGAAGTTCAGTTACCCATTTTTGCTGTTCAGGGGATGATATCTTCTGCTCCAAAAAGTAATTGAGGCTTCTATGGTCGGTTTTAATTTGAAACCGCCGGCCGATCAGGTAGGGTCTCCACCTCGTTACTGCGTACACAATGGCGAGCATCTCCTTATCATATATTAACATGTTTTGATGGGAGGGAGACAATGCCTTACTGGTGTATGCGAGTGGTCGACCATCTTGCAAGAGAATGACTCCAATTCCGATTCTAGATGTGTCGGCCTCAATGATGAAGGGTCGGTTGAAATCTGGTAGTGCTAGCTCCGGCGTCGTCGTCATGGCTGCCTTAAGTTTGTCGAAGGCAGCGGAGGCTTTGTTCGACCATTGGAAGGCGTCTTTTTTCAGTAGAGAAGTGAGGGGTGCACTGATCTTCCTATAGTCCTTGACAAATTTTCGGTAGTAGCCCGTTAGTCCAAGGAACCCGCGTAGTAATTTCACGTTTGTAGGTTTCGGCCAGCCTTGCATTGCTTCAATTTTTGTTGGGTCTACCGCTACTCCTTCTGATATTATGTGCCCAAGGTACTCTACTTTTTGCTGGAGAAAGCTGCATTCTGGCTGCTTAACAAAAAGTGTATTCTCCCGAAGGATCGTTAAAATAACCCGTAAATGCTGAAAGTGAGTCTCAAGAGAAGGGTTGTAAATGAGAATATCATCGAAAAATACCAGCACAAATTTGCGAAGAAAGCTCCGAAAAATATTGTTCATGAGACTTTGGAAGGTTAAAGGAGCATTAGTGAGTCCAAAAGGCATTACTAAGA